>JANEYF010000327.1:0-5000 GCA_029963845.1 Rhamnusium bicolor | reverse complement strand
GGCTCAGCACTGAGGCCTTGTTTTTATGAATATAGTCGTATGAGACAAATTACGCAATGAGACAAGCGAGGCAAATGTGATAAATAAGGCAAATAAGAGAAATGAGGCAAATGAGACAAATTAGGTAAATAAGATAATTACGTTGCATAAAATAAATAAGATAAATAAGACAGCGACAAATAAGATAAACAAGGTAAATAAGATAAAGAAAGATGAATAAAATAAATAAAATAAATACTAATAGGACTAATAAGATTAATAAGATAAATAACATAAATAACACATTCCTATTATTTTAATAACTAATCAAATTTTATCAAATCGTTTCTTTACAACATTATTTTTTGTTGTATCCATACATATCTTGTTATATTTTTAACAAATTTAGCATAAAACACTGAAAAACTCTGTGCAGTTTTTATCTTAAATTATTTCCAATTTCGATTACAATAATTCTTCGACTTTAAAATGCATAATATTTTGTTGGGCAGTTATAATAAGGCGTAAACAATTCTAATAAGTTTCAACATATTCAGATGGCAGCACGACATGGTGAGAATATTTGATAAACTAACATTAAAATTCCAAAACGCGATTAATAAGATCATGTAAAATTGAAACAATTATGAAGAAAAATGATTAGGAAATAAGGTTTTTAATGCATATAAAAAGAAAATTTATATTTTTACTAAAATGACGTTTTAGTTAAATGTTGATATTTGATTAAAAAAAAAAACAAGCTTTTCTGTCCATAGCTGAATTTTATCTCATTAATCCTAGAAATGCCTTCATTTAAATACGCTCAGTTTGTAAATAGTAAAATTATTCTAAGGAACATGAAAATAATGAAATAAATATTATTAAAATGAACATCCCAAAAAAAAATTAATAAATAAGAAGCATCATAATATTATTGAGTTATTACTCGAAATCTACCATCTCCTTCTTTAAAAAGAGCCACTATACATAGATTGGAAGAGTTACTACGTTTATATAGGGGCATTAAGCCCGCTGAGTAGTTGTTTCATTAAAATCATATTTAATAACAGTAGTTTAGTCCACCTGGGCTAGAGGTCGCAGCTCTCGGTACTTGCTTCGCAAGTCGCTATCTGCCACAGATACATCTATGATGTCTGTCGGATAGTAGCATTTAGACCATACGAGAAGTTTCATACCTCTCACCACTACTCAATTTACCTTAGTTAGTATATGACTAGCAGGTTGGCCACTATCATTTGTCTGTTGCATAACCTATGGCATACTGAGGAGAACAAATAAGTTCGAAACCGGTCTATGTCTGGTTAGGAATTGACAAATGATATTGGCTATCGATCTAGCATGATTTGAAGGTGTAATCCAATGCAGGTCGGGGTATTTGCCCGCTGAGTAGTTGTTTCGATCAAATCATATTTAATGGCATTAAGATGTTTTAAATGTTGCGAGGTTTAATCACAATTCATGCATCATCATATAAATAGCATAGTATGTCCATTATGCAATGGCAACCACAAAAGTACGGACTGTAAATGCGGTCACAAAAAATATGTACTAACCGTAAATATGCATATGATGTCTTAAGAATACCTGGAATACAATATAATTAAACTATTTTTAACAAAGATTGTGTTTGTTAAAAAGGAGCTCTTGAAAAGATAAAGTCTAGGATACAATATACCGGGTGTAATAGGATCATGGTATACCCCCTTTTCATCTTTAGTTTTGAAGATAATTGATTGAAATTTGGGATATCCTATGTACATAATAAGCAGCACTTTTTAACATACAGTGATTTTTTCTTCCCTTCCGGTTTCGCCGGAAGTGACACTAACTTTCGATTTTTAAATGGAACACCCTATATATTATTGCATTTTTGAATTCTGCATAATTTTCTAAATCCAACGATACCAAATAAGTGACATTTCAAACGTGAGTATTTTTTATAATATAATTTTCAGTTTTCCATTTAAGTGTGCCATGACGGTTCCATTTCATTCTAAATAACCCGTGTAATCGAAATCCCGTCAAAAATACTAACTTACGTGAATTATGGGCAAATAAAGTTCATCAAAATGGTTTTTGGGCCAAAACTCAATTTTTTCAAATGGAACCATATTGGTACCGTGGTACCATTTATTGGTATTATTAAAAAGGAATTTACTCATATGCGTATTAAAATGTGCGATAAATGCAAACAAAATTATAACTAAAATAAAATAAAATTTGTTCTAATTAAATGTTAAGAAGTAACTAAGGTGGTTTTGAAAACAATGAAATATTTAGCTTGTCAAATATTTGTTGGTTTACCGGTATTTTTATTGCGTCTTTAAAAATTATTTAAAATCCTTGTTAATTGTGTTCAAAATGCAGCAAATTTATATAAGAGATGAAAAATTGGACATGTTAATGTAGAAAATAGAATGTAGAAAGAATGCCGTTGCGGCTAGACACCTTTATGTCGAACGATATCATGATAGACAATGTCCAGCGAGAAATTATTTTAATCGTCTTGAAAATCAATTCCGAAGTGAGCCCAACAATGATACCGAAGAAAATTTCATTTTTGACGAAGGAACGGAAATTAATGTTTTGGCTCGAGTAGAAGTTAAGACTGTTTCTATAAGGCAAATTGGGTTTGAATTGGAAATCAGTCACCAAACAGTAAGCCGAATTTTGCACAAATACCACTATAAATCTTTTAAATAACAATTGCACCAGCACTTGTACGAAAATGTTTACGAACATAGGATGGAATATTGCAATTGGATTTTGCAGAATAACGTGCAGCCAAACAATTACTTTTTTGAGAATGATTTTATTTTCGGACGAGTCTAGGTTTACAAGTTTGGGATTATTTAACCGACAAAATACAAAATATTGGTCATAAGAAAATCAAAATTTATTACGGGAGGGTAACTTTCAAGTGCGGTTCGGTTTCAATGTTTGGCTTGGAATAATCGGTAGTAGAATCATTGGTCCAATACTATTTGAGGGACCCCTGACTGGTGCCAGATACTTGGGATTTCTGCAAAATGAAATTAAGGACAGTTTAGCTGAATTACCCTTCCATTTACGACAGGGAATGTATTTCCAACAAGATGACGCTCCTCCCCATAATTCAAGGATAGTAATTGATTACCTTCAACTGAGATTCGGAGAAAACGTAATTTCGACGAATGGTCCTGTGAGGTGGCCGCCAAGGTCACCTGATTTAATACAACTTGATTTCTTTGTTTGGGGACATTCAAAAAATATTGTCTACGCAACCGCCGTTACATCCCGTGAAGACCTGGAGCTACACGTAAAACGCGCAATTAATAGCATAACGGCCCAGCAATTGGTGAACGTTCCTCGAGAAACAGCTATGGGAGTTCAGAAGTGCATTGACGTTAATGGACAGCATTTTGAACAACTGTTGTAATGTTTTGTGTTAATTTTTTGTATTCCAAAGCCACCTTATGTATAACAAGGTAATTAGAACAAAATTGTATTTTCTTATTTTCTTTTAGCTGTAATTTTGTTTGTATTTATTGCACATTTTAATACCATATGAATAAATATTACTAATAAATGGTACCACGGTACCAATATGGTTCCACTTGAAAAAATTGAGTTTGACCCCAAAAACCATTTGGATGAACTTTATTTTCTCATAAACCACGTAATTTAGTATTTTTGACAGGATTTCGATTTACAGATTTACGTATTTGATGTTAAATACTTCGTTTTTAAATAATTCGAAAAACAACCAACTTTATTACTTGTATCTGAATTTACAAGTAACGTATGGATTAAAAATGAGCGAAATCTGCGTTGGTAGCCGCAGTACATATATTTATAAACTACACTTTGCATTGTCAGCAGAAGCTGTAATCGTAAAAATGATATCAATTCAGCATTCATAATTCGTCCATCCCTAAGGAAAACAAAGGGGTAGGTTTGTTTTCTTGTTTGATATCATTTTTCGAATTATGCGTTACAAATAACTGGGTAATCATCTTTATTTTTCGATAAGTACCTGTATAATATATATAATAATATGATAATAATTAAAGTTATACAAATATAAAGTAAAATATCATTAGTTCCAAGATTTTGAATTTCTTTTTATGTCCTGAAAGTGAGTGGTTTCGGCAACGCGATAAATATCGTCTAATTTCTCGGTATGTACTTCCTGTAGTACCATGGGCAACTCGTTGTGTGATAACATTTTTGAGGTCTAATAGGTAGGAGTTCGATGGGTTTTCCTTGGATGGAAATGTCATTATTTTCGAAGTTGTAATTATTTATATGAACCGGACAGCTTTGTGGTAGGTAGATTAGCTGTTGTTCGTTTATTTCTGCAAATTCACTTTCGGGACATAATTTCTGTACCTTTGTTTTGTTTGCAGGTATTATTATAATGTGGGCGTCGTCCACTGGTTCGACTATGGTGGGATGTGATTTTATGCACCTGGATAGTGGGGCAGTTATTAAGTTGATTTCCCTAAGTACATGTGGGACACAATCATCCTGGAAAGGTGGTTGTTGTACTAAGTATACGCACAGGTTCTCAACCATCGGGCCTGGATCTCTGGAGTAGTAATGGTTTATCGAGTTCATCAGGATGTATGGTTTTGGGGGTACAATGATTTTATTGTTAACGAGGATCGGGAATAAGTATAATTATCATATTGTTACGCCACTGGACTGTGTAGACTGGTTAGATGAGCTGGAATTGTACGCTAACGGCCGGGAATATTCTGGACTGCTCTAGATCGTGTGGACGGATATATAAATAAGACACACGGTGGGCCGAGTCTCAGTCTGAAGTCGAACGTGAACGAGTAAAGAAGAAATACGAAAGAGACTTATGTGTTCAGTTGTGATTATAATTAGGAAAGTGATTAATCTATTGTTGTTAATTGTTACTAGTAAATAAAGTAGTGATTAAGTGTTACCTGGACTTTCAATCAACAAATCTAGAGTAGAGGTGTTTGTGTGGATAGCAAACACGTAACAAT
>JANEYF010000326.1:0-161671 GCA_029963845.1 Rhamnusium bicolor | reverse complement strand
TTTATTCTTGTATAAATGAAACATGTTATCAAAAAATATTAACCATCATTTTTATTATACTAACAGGTTTTCCGGACCACTACAACTTATTCATAGATGACTTTCGAATAACAGCATGTATGGGTATGTTAAAATGGTTTGTACAAAAGTACGAAAAAGAAGATAAATTTGCCATACAGTCTCCAGAAGGGAAAGTACCTTACTCAGCTTTACAATTTGCCATAGAACGTTGTAACGAATACGTTGCAATTCAAAAACATATTGATATAGACAAAGATTTTACACGAATTTGGGATCACGAATGGACACAATTTTTATCCCATTATTATATGATTGTACATGAAAATGGTTTTTTTATTGAATTTACTGATGCTCTAACGTCTACATATGGTAAGTTATTTAAAACTTTGGCAGTATTTCAACCTAAAAAATGATCTTTTTCCTGTAATAAATATTTTGTCTTTCTTAATTATTGGGGTCGTTTGTTTTTGAGATAATAAATTTTTTCAGCTAAATCAAAATCAACATTGAAAGAAATTTGCAAGTACTGGCCACAATATGATATTGATGGTATGAAGAATATATGGATTTTAAAGCCTGGTAATAAATGTAGAGGAAGAGGAATTCAACTAATAAAAAACGTTCAAGACGTAGATAAAATAATGGGGCTAAAAGTGAAATATGTCATCCAGAAGTATATAGGTAAGGTGCATATGGGTAATTTATTATAAACTTAAAGAAATCGTAGGTATTTTCAGAAAGACCGCTAATTATTTACAAAACTAAATTTGATATTAGGCAATGGTTTATGGTAACCAATGTGCAGCCTCTTACTATATGGATGTACAGGTAAATTATGTTATTTCTCTTTATATTTGGAAGTTTAATAATATAGTAAGTAATGGGAATGCCCTGCTACTCAGTCATGAACATCAGAATACATTAACGTAGATAAATACTAGTTACAGTGAACTTGTGAATAGTAGTAATATTATGTGACTATATTGTAATGTGACAACTAACCTTCCCACTAGCTCATCTGAAATTGTTATTCCTTCTCCTAATTTTAAACTGCATTTAATACAAATAGTAAAATCCCCTAATGACATTCAAAGATCAGATTGTTCGTCAAATTAATGTACCTTAATAATTCTAAAGCACCTACGACTAGAATAGGGTGATCAATGTTTAAGCCAAAGTCCCATATCACAAAAACGGTATGGCACATTAAATTCGTCATGGTAAGGTGTGGTAAGGTATGACCTATAGAGTTAATACTGAAGTCTCCAGAAAGAATTAATTTCCTGTATATAAGAAAATATTTAGTTAAAAGGTTCTCAAGAGCACAAACAAAAGAATCGAAATTTCCCTAGCGATAATCTCTACAAATTTATAAACTAATGTTCTTATATCAGAAATTTCACAAAAGAATGCTCTCAACTATTGAGATAAAATTTGGGACGTTTTTCTATACTGGCCATAGATATTTTTTTATTTAATCTTTTTGATCATCAGTACCTGATAAAAAATTGGTTTTCCATTTGCACAGAACTGTTTCATCAGTTTGTCCGATATATTTAAAACTATTTCGTAGTTAAACAATCTTATTTTCAACTTTTTTTTACTTTTTGGTAAATTTTATTATAATAGAGCCAAAAAATATATACATAATATACTAGTTTGATACACTGCTACTTATACTTTATTAAAATCAGGGTACATGTTTTTTCGCAGTGGCAGAAGCCGTAAATAATTCAAGTTTTCTAATAAATTTACTAATTTTCTTTTATTGATGATGATCGTACAATAAACTGACGCAGAGCAGACTGATGTTACTGGTATTAGTGGTTTTAGGGTATTGCCAAATATTGGAGAATACAGGGAGTTCCATATCTCCGCGATCTGGGCTAGAAACAAAACTAGCCGTAGTATGCAAAAGTCAGTACCAACTACGAATCTTTAATTTGACGATACTAAGTGTCACAACGTGAATAATACCTTTTTCTACACCATTCAAAAGTACCTACTTCAAATTTTAAGAATCACCTCACAATTTCAAAACGAAATAAATATTATTCAAACATAAGTAAATAACAAATTAGGTTATTGATTATAATTACGTATGAGAGAATTAATTGGGGGAATATTGATTGATGTGGATGACTCCCCTCCTCTTCAGTACACTCTTCTAATCATTAACACAAAATTAAATATAACTGCTTTTAGGACATCACTTGTACATCGCGGATTTATTCCTTCATCCAGGGCCATAGCCAAAGACTGAGCCTTCCCTGCCTCTTTAATTGTTTTTTTAACAAACCCTACTAGCACCAAAATATTTCTGCAATATATATAATATATTATTATATTCTAGACTGCTTTCACAATATCTGAAAGATTTATAAAATATTTTATGAATATCTTATAATTAATTTTTAGCGATATTTAGGAAACGTATTGCAAATATTTAAAAAGAAATATATAATACAAAATATTGCAACAATTAGGATAAACGAGTTTGTTGAGCTATCCTTCTTGTACTTACTCATACCAGGAGAATTACTGAAAAATTCAAGTTCATTTCATCATTTCTTCTATTTCTTCGAATTTCATTTCAATCATTATCACTTCTCTACATGGAACTCTCCTGTTAGGGAAACGTCTTTGATATTCCAGCATAGCTGCTGCTGAGTTACCGTTACAAAAACCGTAAACTAAGTGAATATTAGCATACTCCATATTAGAAAAAATGTCTGGGCATTGTTAGTTAACAAATTGTTAGGAATCAAGTTAAAAGTTAAAAATTATGTGACACCGCAAATTTGCAACAATATATGCAGAAAATTAAATTTTGCTCCATAATTTTAAAAAAAGAAGCCAAATATCTAAATTTTGTAATACTCCAGAGAAATAAAACTTCCTCTGCGGAATGAGGCCGAACAAGCTGAATTTTTGCAGAGACCTTCATTTTGATGTTCCAATGAAGCACAAAAAAATCTCATATGCCTACCCTTGTGCGTCTTGAGATATCGAAGGTCAAAGGTCGTGAAAATCGGTTTTTCGGGAAAATCTCGCTTCCAGTGCATCTGACGTCGTAAGAAACCTATAACAAAACTTACGTAAAATAGTATTCTCTACAAAATTGTTCATATACATTTTTTTCGTGACGACCAACCGTTTTCGAGATATAGCATGATAAAGAGGGAGCGCGCATTCGTAATAGGTAATACTGTATTATACTGCAGAGCTATAAATAGAAAAGCACTTTTCTTAATCTGTTAGACTGGAAAATTAAATTCCCATTATTAATACCGTTAAAAATTTGTTTATTTATAAAAAAATATATAATAAATAATTAATAACAAAAAATACATTCCTTTCCACACCACGCCTTATGTTTCCTTGCCTTCCTCCTCGTTTTCGTCGGGTTCCACTAGCACCTCGATCAACACATTATCTTCGTCAGACGCTTCCTCTATATCTGTTGGCTCTATGTCTGTTGGCAAAACCTCTTCAGGCTCAAGGTCACTGAAGTCTTCGATGTTTTGCAACTCTGTTGACGGGTTCAGGCATGGCTGTCCGTGACACTGACCACAAACTTTGGAGCATGGCAGCCCGACTTTTCTACACCCGCACTGCGCACCACACCCCTTTTTACAATTACAGAATATTGTATTTAATAGTTCGTCTGGAGCAGGTGGCAGTAGTGTTGTTTTCGGCTGTAATATGTCGTTTTTTAAATCCCAACCCCGTTCTTCGGGTTATAGATTTTTCCCTAGCCAAATCTGTACATGGTAGTAGACCCGATAAATATGCTGTCGAGCTGCTTCACTGGTAGGTGGAAGGGATGACAATTTAACAGGTCTATTATGTCGTGTAGCCTTAATGAATTGGGTGTATCTAAATTTGTCAAGGTTCACTTCATCTTTTGGAGCACCATACATAGCTAACAGAAAACGCTTTCCGTTCTGAAATACTGTATCTGGCGGGCAGTTTTCTGCTTGAAATATTTGAGCCGAGAGAGTCAAATCGGGATGTTTCTCAAACATTGTCATAACCTTAAGTTTTCCTTTGTTGAATAGTGCCGATGTAGTGTCGCATCCAGTGAGGGCATGCAAAAACAAAATATGTTCTTTGCAAAGACGATATTTGTCGAGACTTTTAGACGAATAAATTAGTGTTGATGTAGTCCCTTTGCCAATTTACTTTAAGAAAATTTGTCGGTGATGTGACTGAGTTCGTCCTATTAAGAGAACAAGCAAATCAATGTCTTCTCCAATGATGATGGCGGTTCTTTCTTATTCCGATACTTCCATGGCTGTTTCGATGATTAGAACATCTGCATCATCCTTGGCTTGTTTTGTAGCGATGTTGGCAGCTTGTAGTTGTTCAATAAGCATTTCATTTCACAAAAGTGGTGTGAAAATAATACATTGTTTTGTTATTAATTATTTATTATATATTTTTTTATAAATAAATAAATTTTTAACGGTATTAATAATGGGAATTTAATTTTCCAGTCTAACAGATTAAGAAAAGTGCTTTTTTATTTATAGCTCTGCAGTATAATACAGTATTACCTATTACGAATGCGCGCTCCCGCTTTATCATGCTATATCTCGAAAACGGTTGGTCGTACGAAAAAAATGTATATGAACAATTTTGTAGAGAATACTATTTTACGTAAGTTTTGTTATAAGGTTCTTACGACGTCAGATGCACTGGAAGCGAGATTTTCCCGAAAAACCGATTTTCATGACCTTTGACCTTCGATGTCTCAAGACGCACAAGGGTAGGCATATGAGATTTTCTTGTGCTTCATTGGAACATCAAAACGAAGGTCTCTGCAAAAATTCAGCTTGTTCGGCCTCATTCCGCAGATGGCCTTTTTTTTTACCTTATTTCCCTGGAGTATAAGTAAAATGTGTTTGATAATATAGCAATGGCTTCAGTTAGCTTAGTAATAATAATCAGTGGCGTAGTGACAAAAAATTTGCGGGTAAAAGGGTCTATGATACAGAAAAACAGTCACCCAGTACATCCAGCTAGATAATTTCAGACTGAAATATTGCTCTTGGCATACTAAATATTTGTAGTGGATATTGTACTTTATTTGGGAGTTAACTAAGAAAACTGCAACAAAAAATTACAATTTAACACCCTGTATTTCATTAACCATACATTTTAGGAAATTTTTTATATGAAACACCTCAATTATTTTAACGAAGTCTATCTAACTTTTTATTAAAAGCTTTTTTAGCCATTTAATAATGTTTTAGGGATAGTTATTTGAGATTCAGTAGTCAAATATTTAGCCTGGATAATTTCCATGAATCTTTACATTTGACAAATCATGCTGTCCAATGTAAATATACGAATGTGGAACAAAGAGATAAAGCTCTGCCTTATGACAATATGTGGGATAGTAATGCATTCAAAGCGTATTTGAAGAGAATAGGATGCATGGAAAAATGGGATGAAGTTATATTTCCTGGTAAGATTGTTTAAGTTGCTGCAATTATATGTTTTATTATAAAACATACAATTCAAAATGTTAAAAGAATTATATTTTTTATGAGTAGCAGTCACGACATATTCCCTTTCCAGATATCAGAGATTCAATAAAAGTATTTCCTAAATAATCATTAGAATGCAAACTCTATCTCACAATAATTTATGATGCACCACTGTGAAAGAGAAATTAAAGACATGGAACTAGATATTACTGTCAAATCACTAATGTTAGAAAGAATTAGATTTCAAGTATTGCGTAAAATATATAATCTTTTAGGGTTATTTACCGGCTCGGTGGAGTAGTTGACTAGAGAACGCGACAGCAAGTGTGCCTAGATAATCTTTCCATCGCAGCTGCGGGTTCGAATCCCGCCACCGGCACTGACAATGTCGGTAAGAATGGTTGTGTGTCCGAGTTTTTTCATAAGTGTAACCCTCGCCCGTACAGCCTTGGCTTTGGATTCGGGGGTTGTCTTATTTCTGTGGTGTTTATTTATGTTTTATATACAGCGTGTTCCATAATTAAGTATCTTCCTTCAAAGAGAAAGAAATAGTAAAAATAAGTTGAGTTTTGTATATAAATATTTGCCCTAAATTAGTTCATAAGGGCGCTACAACCCCTTAAAGGGGGTAAGAATACCATAGTTATTTTCCAACAAATGCGAAACACCTTAATGTGCAAACATTAAATTTGGTTCATTTATTAATTTCATAATGCTGTATATTTTGTCAACTTGTTATCTGAATATCATGATTTGTTGAGGTGAATTTTCGCTAAAATTTTTTTTTTAACATTTAAAACGGAAAAGGCACCAGTGTTAAAAACTGCATAAAAAAGGTGCAATGGTTTTCGAGTTATTCGTATTTTAATATTGGAGTACAGGTATGCAATAATGGAAAGTAACTACATACCTCTACGTCTACAAAAATAATTCCACAATATTTTCAACTATTGTTTGCATGTAATTTAACAAATAAATGTTTATAAATAACCAATTTTTATTCTTGATCATCTTCTGAACTTAAGACACAAACTTAAAATAATATTAATACACTGAACTGATTCTGCGGTTCGCTCCTTGTGAAACATTATTAAATATTTTAAATATATGAAAGAAATTTGCTTTTCAATGTTTCAAAAATATTTTATTAGAAACTCTACACGTGTTTCGGCTTTTTAGGCCTTTGTCAAGTATTTTCTGTATTCCCTGTACTCTTGACAAAGGCCTAAAAAGCCAAAACACGTGTAGAGTTTCTAATAAAATATTTTTGAAACATTATAAAGCAAATTTCTTTCATATATTTAAAATATTAAAATAACATTAATTATAATATTATTGTAAATAAAAAAAAATTGTTTTGTTCTTAAATTATATGCCTCATTGCGTAAAGCAATATTTTAAAAACAAATAAGACAAAAAAATTATAGCGAAAATTCAGCCTCATTCACAACTACTCCAACAAATCATGATATTTAGATAACAATTTGACAAAATATGTAATAGTGCAGACACATTCCGTTTAAAAAATCCGTAAGATTCATTCGGGTTGATATTTACATTCAAAAAAGATGTAAAGAATGTAATTCTAAAGGTTGCCAGATAAAATTTTCGGAAGTTTTTTTTTCGCAAAAAAACCATTATTACGGGAGCGCGCAACTCCAGCGTCTTAAAACCATTATAAAATAATTAGTAATGTTAAAATTTTAAAACGGTTATCCACAATATTGTGGAAATCCGTTAAAAATTTTAGTTCAAAATATTAATTATTAATTATTTTATAATGATTTTAAGACGCTGGAGTTGCGCACTCCCGTAATAACCTTACGGTTTTTTGTGGAAAAAAAACTTCCGAAAATTTTGATTGGCAACCTTTAGAATTTCATTCTTAACATCTTTCTAAATCTAAATCATGAACCCGAATGAATCCTACGGATTCTATAAACGGAATGTTTCTTGGCGGGTTTAACATTATGAAATTAATAAATGGTCCAAATTTAATTTTTGCAACTTAAGGCGTTTCGAATTTATTGGCAAATAACTATGTTGTAGTTCCCTTATGAACTGATTTAAAGCAAATGTTTATATACAAAGCGCAACTTATTTTTTCTCATTTGAAGCAAGGTTCTTAATTATAGGACAACCTGTACATATAGTAGGGTTAAACCTCATCCTATTTAAAAAACGAAAATTTTGTCTGCAGGTTTTGACCAAATTATAATATTTAGTGGGGTCTGCTGAAACATAACAACAATAACTATTGCTTTTATAAAATATCTAATGTGGCCAGCACATAACTTTCTTATATCAGTATATATTATCTTGATCTGAAAAAATCATTCTATGTAATTCTTGACTTACCTCAATTAAATTTTAATACCGTACCTTGAAATGTTTCATTAAAATTTTTAAATAATTCATTTTTAGCGTTATTCAATACTGTCAATAATAATTCATGTCATATATTTTAATAATTTCTTCTTATTGACGTTGACATTTTTGTAACTAAATTAGACATTTCAAATGTCAAACTGTTCAATTTATCCTAATTCCATTTTATGGGGTCAAATGTGTAAAAAATTTCAGTTTACATCAGCTTCATTTAAGTACTTGGAAAATATGTATACTCGTATTTTATTGGCTTGATATAGTAGACATGATTTATAATCTTTTATCAAGAATATATTTTTTTTGTAAAGATAAATACAAAAAAGTTTGGGTCCCGTTGGCAAATTTTGCTCATCACCGAATTTATCATTGTCTTTGGCCTTTAGCACGTGTACCAAATTTGAAAGCTTTATCTCAAAAACTATGACTGCTATCACGATACTACAGACATGCGGACAGACTTTTTTTCATGAAGTTATGTTTTTTCATTATAATTCGTCGAGATTCGTCCAGAAATGCAATATCAATTTTTAATTTTTTTTCCCCGAATTCCTTTTTTCTTCTTTCATTCATTATGTCTCTTCAGGTGGTACCACATTCACCAAATTTAATGTGTCACCTAAAATGTTGTTGAAAATCTTAACTGCCAAGTCTCCCATTAGTATTTTTTGAGTTATCGAGGATACACACAAACGCTAACACACACGAACCGACAGACATCATTCGGAAAATAGCCAATGGATTCAGGAGGGTTCAAAACGTATATATCAATCAAAATCTTGAGGTCGAAAAAAATCGCGATTACTAACTATACTTCCTTATATTAGGTGTATAAGAAAGTAAAAAAAAGTGAAATAATATATTAAGTGGCTTTTTTTCAAATCACCGGGAATATCTAAATGAACATTTTTTTTCTCTTCTTTTGTTACTACTATATCACCCATTTTTTTTTCAATTGAAACCCAGTTCTTTCAATTCACCTTAAAAAGTGATTTTTTTTGTCATTTAATGTAGCATATTTCGTAATATGAAAAAAATTCTCAAGCGTTTTGTCATAATAATTGTCGTACAACTAGTAGGTTAATGGTGCGAATCCTAATTAATCACATGGGCAGGCCGTAGTGATAGATAGATAAATAGATATATAGATAACGTTTATTAGCAATTTATGCTATACACAGACAATATAAAAATGTAAAAAAAAACTGACAAGGTAATTGATATAATTATTAATACATAAACATAAATATATAACATTATAAAACTTATATTATAAACAATAATAATTCTTAATAATTGTTCTTCACATAATGAGATATACTTTTCTTAAATATGTTTAAACTATTGATGATTTTAACATGTGGTAAAGAGTTATATATAACAAAACCTTTGTGAAATAAAGAGTTTTGTGTTCTAGTTGTTTTTGCAGTAGAAATACAAATATCACTAGCAGTTCTTGTACTATAATTATGAATATCCTTTTAGAAGGTAATTTTCTCAGAAATATATTTGGGTAATAAATTGTTAATGATTTTAAAAATAAATTATAAATTATGATATACCATCCTTTGGTTTATATTCATAAATTGCAGACAGTCCAGCATGTCACTAATTCTAACATAGCGATTCACATTTAAAATAACACGCATAGCTCTGTTTTGAAGCTTCTGTAAAGCAGTCTCATTTAGGAAAAACAAAATAGTAGGGCAATAATCGAAGTGTGGAGCGATAATGAATTGATAAATAGTAACCCTTGAGTACATACAAAAATTATTACTTATTCTTCTAAAATAGTTGATTTTTTTATTAACTTTATCAAGTAATTAGCATGTTCTTAAATTTTACACTATCAATAATCAACCCTAAATATTTACATTCACTTACCTACTATAAAGGTTCATATAACTGTTATTAATATTTATTAATATATAAGTTTTTTCTTAATAACGTCACTTTAGTTTTTTGGGTGTTTACAAAAAAACTATTTGATAATAACCATACTTCCAATTTATTTAACTCTGTCTGTATATCATCAGCAAATAATTTTACTATGGTATTTCTGTTGAAACATGCAACTATATTATATATATATATATATATATATATATATATATATATATATATATATATATATATATATATATATATATATA
Source organism: Rhamnusium bicolor (assembly GCA_029963845.1). Taxonomy (NCBI): domain Eukaryota; kingdom Metazoa; phylum Arthropoda; class Insecta; order Coleoptera; family Cerambycidae; genus Rhamnusium; species Rhamnusium bicolor. Next base: position 151,617 of record JANEYF010000326.1, on the reverse strand, counting down.
TATATATATATATATATATATATATATATATATATATATATATATATATATATATATATATATATATATATATATATATATATATATATATATATATATATATATATACAATATAAGCAATAGAGAACCCAGTACAGTTCCCTGTGGGCGTAGCATACCGAAATGAACTTCTTTCTTAATAGAAATGTATTCCCATATTTTAGTTTGTTGGTGATGATTTGTTAAATAACTTTTAACCACTTAATTGCATTATCCACTATGCTATATTTACTTAATTTTAATATTAAATTTGACCGATTTATGGTTTCAAATGCCCATTTGAAGTCTGTAAAAACAGTTATTACAGTTTTTCTATAATCTAACAATTCCTTCCATTTTGAGACCACTAATTGAATTAAAGACTCACATGAATGTTTCTCACGAAATCCCGATTGATTTGGAATTCAAATATTATTTAACTTTACGTGATCAAATAATTGTTCTTTTATGAAAATATCTGTAATTTTTTCTCTTATTGGTAGCATATTTATTGGGTGATGTTCTTCACATTTTTTTGTATTTATAACTTTAGAAACTGGTACTACTCCTCCTTTCCATTTCTGTGGTACTTTTCGTTTGTCTATGGATTTATTAATAATATTGACCAGTGCCTTGCCTATTACTGGCATACCTAATTTTAAAATATTTTTGTCTGTACCATATAGTAATCTTTCCTTAAAGTTAATATTATTCTTTTAATATCATTTTCGGTTATGTTTTTAAACTTAGCTATTTGTAAGTTAGGTTCTTCAAGCTCTATCTAACTGGTTTTCATTAAGTGTCTCATTTTGACTTTTACTATTAACTATATCATCAATACTTGTCACATAGTACTCATTAATTTTTTCTACTATTTGCACCTCATCAGTGACCAATAAGTTTCCAAAATACACCTTACTGATAGTAGTATTATTATTATTGTTCCCTAAAACTTCTTTTACAGCTTTCCACTGTTATTTTTATTCTGATCTATTAAATTTTCATAATACAGTTTATTTTTTCTACGAATTGTTGTAGCAACTAAATTTCTCAGTTCTTTATATATTGACCATCTTTCACATGTGTTTTGCAAACTAACCGCTTTATATGCAAAATCTCTTCTTTTATTAGAAATTTAGTTTCTTCATCAAAGCACTTGTTTATTGGATTTTTACTTGGTCCTATCTGTATAGGAGCTATTTCGTCGATAACTTCAATAACATTTTCATGAAATACATCCAACATGTAGTCAACCTCTCCCTACATCTGACCTCTTTTTCCACTCAAAATTTCTATAACATATGCTTCATTTATTTATTTTTAAATCCCTATATTTATGCAATATCCTCTTGTTTACATTATGCTTTTGAGTATTATTTATCACTGAAACACTTATTATGTTATGTTCTGTAATGTTTGGTGTTCTAATAACTTCTACCCGTGCTTCTTTGTTATTTGTAAAAACTAATGCAATTATTGTTTTTGAATTTTCTGTTATACGAATGTACTCTTGATCCTTTTGACAATCCAATATTTTTCATTTGTTTAATTAATTTATTGTCATAAAATGAACTAATGTCTACATCAACAGTGAAATCTCACTGTTTAATCAAATTTTCCATAATTCTCTCTAAATGAACAAGAAAATCTGCTACACTAGAACTAGGAGATCTATACAAAATAACTACCAAATATTTTTTTACTGCAATTGCTAAAAGCCATAATATTTTATCAATAGATACATTAAGTTTCCTTTCATAATGAATGTCATCTTTTATGTAACATATTACAGCCCCAATATATCTATTATCATAATTACAACGAGCATGGCTATAACCTTTCATTTGAATATCAAAATCGTTTATATCAGATGTTATACGTGTTAGTATTTGTAGCTAGGTATATAATAATTGGCTTCTACCAGTGGCGGCTGGTGGGTTTAGGTTATACATACTCAATATTGAAGCATGGAACTCAAGCAATATTTTAAGGCACGACTATCAGTACTGATTGAAGAAGTTTTGCAGAAAAAAAATTGAAAAAAAAATTGCGAAAAAAAAGTTACAAAAATGCACAGCCTCCCCAGATTCTTTCTAGACCATTAGTAATATTTTTGCAAACTATTTTTTTTTTCGTAATCAAAAGGAAAATTTATCACATCGTTTTTTTTCGGTTGCCTGCTGTATGGTAAGTAGGATGAGGTTAAAGCCAAAGAGCTATTAATATTTCGAAAACTGTTAGAAACATCATAAAAGTGTTTTATGCATTTTTCATGGATAATTGTATGTTCTGTTGAATGCAACCAAAATATATTGGGGGAATCAGTATTTTCGGAAGTACTATTCATTTTCGGCCAAACCGAAAGTGATGTAAAAAAAACTGAATATACGGAATTTGTTCCAGTATTACCTTATAACAAAAAATATAAAAATCCGCCATTTTGATTTTTTTTTAAATGTCGGTTTATCTGACATAACTCTTTTGTTTGATGTTCAATTATTTTTTTCTTGGCGGTATCGAATTTCTCGAAAAAACTACATCACATTAGTTTCTGAACTACGAATTTGTTTTGAAAATTACTCCCACGAAACCACAAATTGCCACTGTCCTTGTTCTATAAACTATTGTGAGAGGGGGGATCAACGCTCAACTGAAGTGTACATGCACTAGAAAGAGATGGGATGCTAGATGCTAGGTACCCTAACTTTACAGATCCAGAATGTTTGCTGATACGCGCCATAATTCAAGGTCATGAACAATGTATTGAAATGAGGGTTGGCTCGCTGCTAGCCTCAGTTCATCCAAGCAAGCGCGAAAGCGCGATGAGAGATCGGGAAATATGCATACTTAGAGTGGACTCCGGACTACAATGTATGTAACATTGTAGTCCGTGTTTGTGGAAATGAAATGCAAATTTTTTTTTACACTGAAAATTAATTAATGAATTATAAACAACATTGAGAATTGAGATATACCAAAGTAGAAATTTCTATTGTGAAAAATATTAGTTTGGAGATATTCTGCTTCTCCCAAGATTGTAGAGGAGGCTCAGCCTCCCCTGCGTTCTCTGACCAGCCGCCACTGTATTACAGGTATATAAATAAATGCATACATGCCAATGATATATCATTTAATACGTAACACGTATTTCCGCTTTCCGTTTTTGAGTCCACATTATCTCCTATTTTAGATGAAAACAAATCTTCCCTCACGACTTGGCAATACACTGGCGTATTTGCTGTTTTAGACCATTTTGAAACTATAAACATTCACAATGTGCTGGTTGGGCCTCGGTAACTTAAATTACGCAAGAAAATATGTGAACAGGATGTTCTGCGAATTCTGAGACAATAATTATATGTCCTCCATTTGCCCTCATTTAAGGCTATACCTTTAAAAAATGTCTGATTACACATTTCGATACTTCTAATTAGTTGCATTTTTTCATTTATTGCTCAATTGTTCCTTTTCATATTTATTTAAATTTTTTGTAAAAAAAAAGAAAAACTGATTTTATTTTTTAGCTTCTTAAAAATATTAAAATTTAAAAATAATGTTTTATAGGGATGCAACAAAGCATAATATGCGCTATGTTGGCTAGTCAGGATACAATGGATCGTCGACAGAATACTTTTGAAATATATGGTGCTGACTTCATGCTCTCTGAAGATTTTAGACCTTGGTTGCTTGAAATAAATTGCAGCCCAGATTTATCATTATCTACATCAGTTACCAGTAGACTGTGTCCTCGTTGCATGGAAGACATTATAAAAGGTTTGGTTTACATTTCTCCTTGTTATAGATTAAAAAAAACACATTTTAAATTTTATAAACAATATCAATAGAAAAATATTATGCCGTATACCCCAAAATTGAAACAGCCAACGCAGCTACGAACTGTCCAGACACTGGTGTTTCGGATTTATTGTTTCTCATCAGCGCAGTATAGCTAATGAAATGTGAACTAGAATCGAATAGATCTGGAAAGAAATTGCGAATTGATGGAAAATACAGTGCACAGTACTCCGTTTGCACCATCCTGTTCAATGTGTCACATTTAGGGCCTCATTCAGAGCAGTCGGCCCATAGAGCCCTATGTGCACTGCCCGCTTCCATCTGGCAAAAAATCAATTGGAAGTATTCTTTGACCCCATAAACTTTCACTCCTTTATAAACAATATTTTTTGGGGAACACTATCTTTGAAACTAAACATCTTAAAGCTAGGATAAATAAAAAAAAATCGTCTGCTGCCTATTTGCCATCCGCCATACGTATTTATTTATGTTTACTAAGAATTATTGGTTTATTTATGGGAGAATGAATTGAAAAAGCAAATCAGTGTTACTAAATTTTACTTCATTCATATATTTTTTTTTAATATTTCTTATTTTAATATATTCAAATATAACTTCGAATATGATAAAATTAATTGTAAAGTTAAATTAAATATAAAAAAGTTCTGTACGAAAAGCTACCACATATTTCAGGGATCAAAATTAAATTGTTGAAACCAACTTATCACAATCCAAAAGTACTTCGCCACGTCACTATCGAGAGTCAACGTTTTTAAGAAAATTGTTTTTTTTTTTTAAATAAAAAGAATCATTTATTTGACTCGTTAGCATAGTGGGCTAGAGCGTATTGTGGCGAGCATGCTTGGTCAGTTTAGTACAATATTATATATGTATAATAATACACAATATTTAATTGTCGTCCTGGCGATTAAATATTGTGAATTATTATGTATAATATTGTACTAAATATCCATGCTACATATGTATATTGTTATTACTATAATATATATACAGTGTGTCTCACTTAAGAGTGTAACAGCGTAATAATTCTTTTTGTTTTTTGTCCGATTTAAATCAAACTGGTCTCAAAAGATAGAGGTCAACAAGATCTATTTAAGATCGCAAAATCACTTTCCATATTTAAATACAAGGCCATCTACGATGTTAAATTATATGAAAGAAATCAAAAAATCATAGTAGGCATTTTTTTAATCAAAAAAATTTTATTAACAAAACTTGTTCGAAATCAATCAAAAACCCTGAGGTTTAGTTAAATTCTAAAAAAAATTAGTTTTTGATGAAAAAAAATCATTTTAGGCATTTTAATAAAAATTATTTCTAAATTTATTTTTTTGAAACACTATTTACACAAATGAATAATAAATACAACCAAAAGAATTAAATATTATGTTCTGTCAAACCTCCATCAGCCCTAATGCGTGCCTCAATTCAATTTCTGTTGTTCATAACTTTTCGGAGGGTTGCAGGCGTAATTTCAGCGCAAGCTTGCCTAATTCGGTTTTCCATTTGTAGTCGATTTCGTGGCTGCGTTTTGTATACTTCATTCTTTAGAAACCCCCATAGAAAAAGTCCAAGGACGTGAGGGTCAGGTGACCTCGGAAGCCAATTAATAATAAAAAGGCTATTTCTTCCAATCCACCTCCGGGGAGAGTTGTCGTTTAGCTAATTCCGTACTACCATTGCATTGTGGATTGGGGCTCCATCAAGTTGAAATATCAGATTTTTGTATGCAATAAGGGACAAGTTTTCAATCTTGATTGAAAATTCAGTTTGCAAAAAAAATTAGAAAACATTCCGCATTTAAATTTCCCTCAAAGAAATATGGCCCAATTATTTGTTCATTCAAAATACCGCACTACACATTCACCTTTTCTGATAACTGGCGTCGACAGTTTACAACACAATGAGGGTTTTCAACGGACCAATTTCGAGTATTTTGAGAGTTAACTGTGCCATTAGTTGTAGATGTCGCTTGATCTGAGAATAAAACAGTTTTAAAAAAATTAGGGTTGTTCAAAACACTAAAAGCAATATTCCAGCCGCCTTTCTTTGTCTACTTCTTCTAATGTGTTTCAGAAAACATGCTTAAAGGGACCTAATTTATTTCGACGGAAGCATCCCCAAATTGTATCTTTGGGTACATTTAATATTGTGGACATTCTTCTTAGGCTACACCTTGGATTTTCTCTCACAAACTGAAGAACTGCTGCATCTCTAACATGATCCCTCACACGTTGTTCTTGGTTGTTGCACACTTTGCCAGTTCTATTGAATAAATTATTAATTCGCCAAACTTTAACATGGTCTATTGGCGGTCGATCTGGATGCCAATTATTAAATTCTGTAGCAGCTTCCCTCGCTCTATGAGAATTATCACCAACTAATCTAACAATTTCCACTTTTTCCGCAGTTGTAAGCATTTTAATTGAAATAACATATTCTAGAATACAAAAAAATCAAACAAAATGCCAACAGATCTACTTGATAACTAATCTGACATTTACAAAATTGTCTTTTAGTAGAAACAAAGGAGTCAGAGCATGCTTATCCAAACGAGAAATTTGGGACTGGAATTTTTTCATCAACACTCATTCTTTTTTAGAATTCAACTAAACCTCGGATGCAGGATTTTTGAATGATTTCGAAAAAGTTTTGTTAATAAATTTTTTTTGTTAAAAGATGCCTACTATGATTTTTTGATTTCTTTCATATAATTTAGCATCGTAGATGGCCTTGCATTTAAAGATGGAAAGTGATTTTGTGGTCTTAAATAGACCTTGGTGACCTCTATCTTTTGAAACTAGTTTGATTTAAATCGGATAAAAAACAAAATAATGTATATATATAATATATATATATATATATATATATATATATATATATATATATATATATATATATATATATATATATATATATATATATATATACATATATATGTGTATATATATATGTGTATATTTATATATATATATATATATATATATATATATATATATATATATATATATATATATATATATATATATATTATATAATATTATATATTATATATTAAGTAGTCCCTAATTAATACTGTAATCAATAGAAAAAGATGCAACGAAACGTATGCAAGGTAGCGTCTTATTTTAACCCATAATCCTGTTTCTTAAATCTAATATTCCCAAACAGATGAATCGATTGGTCATGATGCTCCGGTAAACTGGCCACCATATTCGCAATACATAACGCCGTGTGATTATTTTTTATAGAGCATTTTAAAAACCTTGGTGCATTCCACTTAGATAAATGCAGAGGAAAACTTGTGGAGACGAATTCAAAATTCTGTCAATTGCACTATAAGGATGCTGAAATTTTGCAAATAGTGTATTTTTACTATTTAAACCGGATTAATCTTTGTATGAATGTAAAAGGTTGTCATATTGACTCGTTGCAGTAAGAGCCCTAGTTACATTTATGAGCCAATAAAAAAATAAAAAAATAGTTCTTTTTTAATAATTTTGTAACTCTAAAGAAAGTTTTAAATGTATTGGATAAACTGACTTATTTGTAACTGGATAGCCAACATTTGACATTTGCGCAGTATTGACAACCAAAAACATATATTTATTGACAGTAGATACAAATTAACGTTCCAAATTTATTCGCAACACCTGAAACAGTAGGTTTTCCACGTCCAAAAGATGAATTACCTATATGAAAATAGGGATTGTAACTCCGTTTTACAACAGTTTCATCAAAATAAATTATCTGGGACCTATATAAATGAATTGTTAGATATTATTAGGCATAAAAAGTGGCGAGTCATAAGTACTAACAAATATAAAATATTTCTATGTGAATGTGTAGCTTGATGCAAGTTTATCCAAGTTTATCATGCAAAAAATAATACGTCGCTGGGTATCACCTAAGAATTTTTTTAAACTAAGAGCTAGAGACCACGTTGTGCCAGACGATATTCATGAGATGTATGTTCCAACAAAGATTACAACAACGTTGGGTTACTAGTTACCAAAATAAGTTCAAGTTGATCATCAAGTTTGATTTTAACAATACTGTTCCAAAAGCAATAGACTCGAAAAGAGAGTTACATTCAATATTCAATAACAAATTCACTGATAAGTGACTGTGGTAGGATATGAAGTCCGAAATAGGAAAAAAATGTATTTTTTTCAACCTTGACTACCTAGATGTTAGGATATGGATAACTACTAACTTCACAAGGGACAACTGGTAAACTTGATTTTGCAAATGTGAGACGCTTTAAAAATAAAGAACCAGTCAGTCTTCTAATATTTAAACTAGATTATTTTTATTGTTATTTTAAATATTACAAGACTGATAGGTTTTTGTTCTTCAGATATTGCTAAATACATATGCAAATGCTGGCTTTTCAAATAGGCTGATAATATTTCCCCAGCTGATGATTGACGTGGTATAGAAATGCTGTGAGAAAAGGTTGGCAATACAAAAGTAAGCCGATAATGTAAGAGGTGATGACACTGATAACATCGTGAAAGCTAAGATGGACGTTAAGTCGGAAAATGTTCTTGAATCGTAATCTTTGACGAATAGAAACCTGTCTCAAAGAGATTTCGATACAAACTACAAGTATCTATAAGTAGATGGAAAAGTTTAAAGATTGTCAAATATGAACTGAAATTGTTTTTTGGAGATGGGATATACTTTCTTCTAAAATATTAAGTAAAGGAATGATTTTCTGATAAGGTGATACATAAGTGAAAAATGATTTCTGAAAATTAGCAAACGAAAAAGTTCCATCAGATTCCGATGTTATGAATCATTTTAATTTTTACAAACGAAACTTAAAAATGAGGAAATTATCGTAATTCATAGGAACATGCATCAAACATGTTTTTGGATTGTTTAAAGTCGCACCTTTTTGAAATTTTATTTTAAATTAATTTTTCATTGTGCAAATTTCAAAATGTTATAACTTTACAAAAAAATCTATATTTTTTAAAGAAATTTTTATGAAATCTGTAGAAAAAATTTCTCCTGATTATGAAAAAGATAATATTGGCAAATATTTTACAAACTGCAAAAAAAACCGCTGCCAATTACTAGGGGATCAGAACTTCCTCACCGTAGTAAAACTGGATGTTTGGTGGAGTTTGTAATAAAAGTAATTTTTGACGTTTCAAAAAAGTCACATAGATGGAATGTTACTAATATTTTTTTTAGACATTTCAAATTTTAAGAGGTGTCAATCAAAATTCAAATTTTATGGTGTTACCAAACAACAACACCTTCTTTTTTTGCAAAATTTTTAGATACTGATACTGCAATAAAAATTTTAAAAATTTTTTTCACGAATACATATCTTCCTCACTTTGAGGGGTAAGGAAGTAATAACCTAAAGTGTCACCATTTTTGCAACTTTTTTTGTCAAATTTTAAACGCATTCTTTTTTTGCAAAACTTCTTTTAAGTATTGATACTCATGACTTAAATGTCTGTTGTGTTAGAATCTAAACATATATATCTTGTTTTTAAAATCATAAATTAAGTGTGTAGGTGTATGATTTGCGGTGCATGTCATCGTACGACAAAAAAAATAAATTAAAGATAATGTTACTAATAATGAAATAAAATAAATAGCGAGGATAGAGCGGAATCGGAAATCGTATATTGAATTTTAGATGTTTTATTTTTTAATAAAACGACTGTAACGTTTTGGAAAAATGTGAATTTTTTTTGTTCTAAATTCAAGGTAAGTTGTAAATTTAATTATTTCATTTTGTACTTTACTTAAACAGTAAAATAATTATGCAATTTTATTTTCTGGGCCCGGCTTATTTACTGTATGGGTATTACGTTATCATCATGAGATCATTAGATGTTTTAAGGGCAATATTGAACTGTACTTTATAAACAAATAGAACTGTACTTCTATTTTGTTTATACGTCTGGTGTCTATCATTTGTAATCTATTTTTTATAGCAGTTTCATGAGTTTTACCACGCATTATTAGGAAAATGTGAAACTGTGTGTCGCTTGTTAACGACAGAAATTTCGCCGGGTCTAGAGCCTGTGTGTATTCACCAGGCTTACAAGGTCGATAGTGTGCTATTGGTTTATATGAATACTGATGAATATGAATGCTAGCATATATGAACGTTTGTTCACGAGGTTGGAGAAGTTATGGCAACCGGCCGGCCGCCCGTGTGCGCGCCGCGCGCCGGTTTCCCTCGACTCCCCGGGTTTACTCATGGTGAGAAAATATCCATCCAATTTTACTTTTTTAACTTGAATTTTTTTTTTATTTAAAATGTATTTTATATATTAAATTATTTGATTCATTAGAATATGTATGTGGAATTATGGGGTATTATGTTTAAAATTATTAGTTCTATATCCACTATGCCTGAATTTCATATTTCATATTTTTTCTTGTACTTATTGTTAGATGTCCGATGGACATAAACGATTATCAGGGACACAATACAAGAAACTGAAAATAAGAAAAACCGTGGAAATAAAAAAAGTACGCCAAACATCACCCAGTTTTTTCCGAAATTATGTCTGCCTAATCGATGCCAAGAAATAATGCCGTCTACATCTCAAAATATTAATGAACAGCTTGAAGAAATGGAGGTCCAAATTGAAGCTGAATAAAAAACAAACCGTAACACCAATAGTGAACAATCGGACTCCCAGGTTGAAATTGTAGAATCATAAGTGATGACATCAGAAAGTACAGCAGAAAAAACGAATTTTGAAACTTTAGTGATCCAGAAACATGACCCAAACTGTTAAGTGATAAAATAAGAGTATTATTACTAGAAAAAGGTATATCTCATTTACGTCAAAGTAAAAATATTTGTTACTCTAGGGATTCTTTAAATAGAAGCTTTTCTAATAATTACTATAAAAAAATATTAACTAGGTAATAGTGAAACCGTCCAACGTATTTGGTTAATGTATTCTACAAAAGTAGATGCAGTCTTCTGTTTTCCTCGTAAATTGTTTGATAATAAAACAACACTTTAGGACAGGGTGGGTTTAAGGACTGGCAACATTTATCTAGAACTTTAATTATACATGAAATATCCAACGATTATATTAAATATTGCAATCAACTTGTACAACTTCAACATTCGCTAAATCCAGATCTATCGTAAATTCTTTACAGGAAAAATTAATTGATACTGAAAGAAAGAGGTGGAGTTCTGTTTTGGAAAGGCTTGTAATCGCTAGGTATTCAGTATTTAGCCAAACAAAATTTGGCTCTTAGAGGTGGTTCTAATAAATTATTTCATGATATATAATGGTAACTTCTTGCAACTGATAGAGGCAATTTCTAAATTTGACCCTATAATGTATGAACATCTACGAAGAATTCAAATTCACCAAGAATGTATGCCACATTATTTGGGAGAAAAAATTCAAAATCAAATTCTTACAATAATGGGTGATAGAATAAAGCAAAATATTAAAATAATGCCGTATCAGGCTAACTATTATTCAATTATATTCGATTGTACACCCGATGTAAACCACCATGAACCAATAACTGTAATTGTTTGATTCGTGCAATTAAGCAAAGATAATAAGCATGTTGAAATACGAGAACATTTCATAGGTTTTTGCCAAATTCATGATACCATTGGTAGTGGGCTATGTCAATTTGTAGTAAATCTTTTAGAAAATGAAAATATTGATATTCTAGATAATGCGGGGTCAAGGGTATGATAACGGTGCTAACATGAAAGGTATAAACATAATGGATTTCAGCAACATATCCTTAATATTAATTCAAGAGCTTTTTTATACCTGTGCCGCACATAGCCTTAATTTAGTAGTTAACGATGCAGCTAAAGCTTCAAATGAGATTGTGAACTTTTTTGCGATTGTACAGGAGCTTTATGTATTTGTTCCATCCTCAACCCAAAGATGGCATAGTTTGCAAAAATACGTTAAAAACCGTATTTTAAAACCTTTATCCACCACAAGATGGGAAAGCCATATTGAGGCCCTCAAACCTTTAAAATATTCTCTCTCGAAATATATGATGCGTTTTACGATTTGTCATCTGACTTTAAATGTGACCCACTCACTAGAAACGAATCAGATTAACTTGGAAAGAAAATAAAATCTTTCAAATTTATTTGTTCCATATTAATTTGGTGCGATATACTGACAAAGGTTAATGTAGTTAGCCAGTTAATGTAAAATATTAATATATACAGGGTGTCCCACCAGGACTTGCATCGATCGATATAGTGAAAAGTATGCACCAGAAAATTTTTAAAATTTAGGGAGCTACTAACAGCAGTGTGGCCAATCCAACTAAAATAATTACAAGCATCTGGCACTTACGGTTATACCGTAGGTCGATACCAACTTGCTTATTTTAAATGGAATACCCTATATATTTTAGGGTTTTCGAAAAGAGCATAAAATTCTGAGTCAAAGACATGTAGGATACCTTATGCCTAAACCCAGCCGTTCAGAGATATTTTACATTTTAAAAAAATTTGGCAGGTGTAATGGTTTACAATAACCTTTATAACTTTCTTCGTGTAAAAGATACTCATTTGCTTTTTGGCAAGCAGAAAGACCACAAGGTGAGCTACGCTCTATAGTTTAAACAAATTTAATAATAGTATACCAAGTATTCCATTTTTTACGTTACATTTTATAAACTTCAAACAGCGAAAATTTGCTTAGGTCAAATGGAACACCCTGTATTTGTTTACATTAAGTTATGTATAATTAAATTCCTTTTTTTTGATATAAGCATTGTGGGGGTTTAAGTTACAACTTTTTGAAATATTTGCGATTTTCTTAGAAATTCAAGAATGTTTAATAAAAATTTTATCAAATTACCCATGAATAGGAACAATCAGTAATGTCAGTCATTCTCTTATGTCAAAAAATGCCACCGCGTTTAAATTACACCCACAAAGACTTTTTGAATTTACTTATTATTTATGGAGAATGTGATAAAGTAATATCAAGAACTTGTAGTACATTTGTTATTAGATATCCACAAAAACGAAAAATAACACTAAACACTGTAACATGCCTATTAATTGGATTGAAGACACTTTGCATAAACTAAATAGCTAAGATAAAATCAACTAAAAACATGATTCCATTTTAATTTAATAATTGTTCAAAATTCCGCCCTCGAACTTCCATACATTTTTCGCACCTTCGGATTAGTTGTTCATGGGTAGCTCTATTAATTGAATCCAGTGATGTTTTGAAATGCATTTCTTACTCTCTGCATACAATCTTCAATAGTTGTTAATGGGCTCTCATAAACTTTATTTTTAATAGTTCCCCAAATAAAATAATCTAAAATTGATAAATCGGGTGAGCGAGGAGGCCATAGGAAAGGTCCATTATTGACGATCCATTGATCGTAAAAAGTTTTTTGTAAAAAATTATTTATCAAATATGCGTTATGTTGGGGGAGCACCGTCTTGCTGATAAAAAATGTTTTAATGTTCGGCGAGAGGTAAATTTTCTAAACATTTATTCAAATTTTGTAAAATATTTAGATCTTTCACCTAAAAAAAAAAAAACAAAAACAAAAAAAGTTAACTATACATATTAGCAGAAGATGAAATCTTTATAACTTACTGTTTAAATTTTCCTGATAAAATTCTAATGCCACCACTTTACGTTTTTACGGCACAGTAAACATTAAACTGCCAACTTTCTTAAAAATTTCGCTCCCGAACACATGAGGATTCGAGTCACTCCAATAATGCGAATTGTGTTGATTAAAAGGTCCATTTTTGGTAAATTTAGCTTCATCTGACCATACAATATTTCCCAAATAAGAATCGTCGCCTACAGACCTTATTAGAATAAATTCATAAAAATTTTCTCTTAGGAATTCTGCTTCTTTTAATCGTTGAACCATTTAGAATGAAAACGGGTGAAATTTATATTTAATTAAGATTCTGTGAACTGAATCCTTGCATAGTCCCGATTCCAGAGCAGCTTGTCTTAATGACATTATTGGAAATGCGTGAAAATATCCCAGAATTGCTATTTCTACGTTTACGTCATCAACAATAGGCTTCCGCTTTTGATTTCTTGCCTTGACAGAGCCATAGTGTTTAAAATTATCCAGTATGCATTTTACAGTGTTTGGTGACGGTTTCCGTTTTTGTGGATATCGAGTAGCAAATGTACTACAAGTTCTTAATATTACTTTATCACATTCTCCATAAATAATAAACAAATTTAAAAAAGTCTTCGTGGGTGTAATTTAAACGCAGTGGCATTTTTTGACATAAGTGAATGATTAGCATTACAGATTGTTTCTAATCATGGCTAATTTGATAATATTTTTACTAAGAATTCTTGAATTTCTAAGAAAATCGCATATATTTCAAAAAGTTGTAAATTAAACTCCCACAATGCTTATATCAGAAAAAAAGGTATTTAATTATACATAACTTGATGTGAAAAATACAGGGTATTCCATCTGACTTAAGCAAGTTTTCGCGGCTTGAAGTTTACAAAATGTAGCGTCAAAAATGAAACACTTGGTATACTATTATTGAATCTCTTTAAACTGTAGGGCGTAGGTCACCTTATGGTCTTTCTGCGTGCCAAAAAGCAAAAGAGTATCTTTTACACAAAGAAAGTAATAAAGGTTACTGTAAACCATTACACCTATCAACATTTTTTTAAATGTCAAATATCTCTGAAACGGCTGGGTTTAGGCATAGGGTATCACATGTTTTTGACTCAGAATGTTATGCTCTTTTCTAGAACCCTAAAATATATAGGGTGTTCTATTTAAAATAAGCAAGTTGGTATCGACTTCCGGTATAACCGGAAGTGCCAGATGCTTGTAATTGTAATTTTAGTTGGATTGGCCACACTGCCGTTAGTAACTCGCTAAATTTTCAAAATTTTCTGGTGCGTACTTATCCTTATATCGATCGATGCAGTTCCTGGTGTATACCGGGTGAGTCACGAATTGCGCTCGCCCCGATATCCTAAAATATTTGGAATAGAAAATTGAAATTTCGAGGGCTTATTATACGACTAAAATGCCATCTTTTCAATAAAAAATCAAGTTTGGTGCACATCCGGTTTGACCGGAAATGCCCCACTTTCGATTTTTAAATGAAACACCCTATATATTTTTACATTTTTGGAATCTAGAGGAAATTTTGAATACAATACATCCATTTTGGTCACTTTTTGATAAACATTAAAAATTTTATTAAAAAATCTATTTCTGAATCCAGAGTGCGTGGTGCCCAAAATATTTTTGTTCTGTGCTACGTTACTATAAAAATAAAAAGAGCAATATGATTGCATTACTTAATTGTCTAGAGGCGTTAAAATTTTTAAATGTGATTTTTACCACTACTCGGTTTTTTTAAATGGAAGTTAATCGTCCACCAACATTTTTAAATACCCCATTTTCATACGAATCTAATATACCAAAATTTTGAAAATCCGCTCAAAATATTTAAGATTTCAGCCAAAATACAATCAACCAAGCTTTTAGAAACATGCGGCAATAGATTAGTGGGCTTTGAAACTAAAATACACATTCGTTTAAAATCGTAACCTAATAACATTGGAAAAATCATAGTAGCCATTAATGTAATAAAACAATATCAGGTCACATAAAAAATAAAACGTTGCGGAAATCTCTTTGAATAAAAATTAAAGAAAATGAATAATTTTAGTAGAAGTGAAAAGGTCGATATGTTACTGATATATGGAGAGTGTCACAAAAATGCAACTGCAGCTGCAGGACTGTATCAGCAACGATATTCCAACAGACGTCCTCCAAGCAACACTTGTTTGTCAAGTGGAACAAAAATTAAAACAACCCGATCAACAAGATGACCATCAAACATTAATTAATTAAGTAATGCAATCATTTGCTCTTTTTATTTTTATAGTAACGAGCACACAAACTAAAATATATTTTGGGCACCACAGCACTCTGATTCAGAAATAGATTTTTTAATAAAATTTTAATGTTTATCAAAAAGTACCAAAATGGGTATTGTATTCAAATTTCCTCTAGATTCCAAAAATGTAAAAATATGGTTTCATTTAAAAAATCGAAAGTTGTGGGCATTTCCGGTCAAACGAGCCTTATTTTTATTGAAAAGATGGCATTTTAGTCGTATAATAAGTCATTTCAATTTTTATTCCAAATATTTTAGGAGATATCAGCAGCGCAATTCGTGACTCACCCGTATATATATATATATATGTGTATATATATATATATATATATATATATATATATATATATATATATATATATATATATATATATATATATATATATATATATATATATATATATATATATTAGACAGTTTAGATGAAATTGAAAGCTTAAAAAAGTATATAAAGGAAAAACGAACGGATGACGAATTCGAAAATTTGGTAGAAAGTGCTATATCTATTGCAAATGTATTAGACGTTGAATCAAAATTTGAGCCAGAACATATATCATTAAGAATAAGATCAAAGAAAAAGCAGTTTGACTATGAAGGTGCAGATGATCCAATTATGTACCCTAAAATTTGTTTTAAAGTGAATTTTTATTTTAGCGTTCTCGACACCACTTTAATGTCAATTAGTGAAAGGTTTACTGATAAAAGAATGTTCAACTTTTTTTGCACGACATATCGAAATTATCAACAGTGTACAAAATGAAAATAGAAAAAGAACCCATGGAAGTTTTAGAATACATTTTTAAAAATGATTTAATATAGATACATTCCCAAATCTCTCTGTAGCACTCGGGATTATGTTAACTTTGCCGATATCAGTTGCGAGTGGTGAAAGATCATTTTCAAAACTGAAGTTAATAAAAAGTTATTTCGGGTCTTCTATGGGCCAGGAAAGACTTAACAACTTGGCCTTGATATCTATTGAGTTTGAGGAATGTAAAAAGTTAAAAGTCGAAAGTATTGTCAAAGTCTTTGCAAATATGAAATCAAGGCAAATTAGTTTTTTAAAAGTTTAGACTTAGATTAATGCTTTGATTCCCTTTAAAACACTTTTATTTTTGTGATAAATATTAAATATACCTCATATACCTAACGTCATAAGAACAATAATTTAAAAAGTATATACTTTTTAAGTTATTGTTTTTATGACGTTTAAATTTTGTGTTGGTTTGTTATGTATTTTAGTACCTACAATAAAAAAATATTCCAAATTATGCATTTTTACTTTTTTCTAAGTACCCACTTAAGTTTTAAACCCAGATTTTTTAAAGTGATTGTTTAAGCAAAACAAAAAAAAAACTTTTTATTTTGAGAGCCATGAGGGCGGCAAAATATAGCTTGCACTCGGCGGCAAAATCTACTGGCGCGGCCCCGCATACAAATAGTTTTTCACGAAAATACTTATTAAACTTTGTAATTTTTATAGATTCATAGTTGCTTGGCGTTTCAGTTATTTATTAAAAAAATAGTAAAAATGTAGTTTTTCGTACGATTGCGGAAAATTGGCGGACAAGGCGAAGCCGAGTTTGGCAATCGTATGAGTACGAAAAACATTTTCGTCCGTGTATAACACACTATTTTTTATTCGATTGTAAAAAGAAATTAATAAATTTTTATTTATTATATTTATTTTAATTGAAAATTTTTATCGTAATCGACTTCACGTCACTTTGACTCAATCTAATAAGAATATCATGACAGTTTGTTTAATTGATTTTTGGTATCTGTTATTTTGTTCATAATTGTTTACCGTCCGAAAAGTACTTTTCGGCCGGGAAAAATAGTCGCCTAGCAACCACAACAAAAAGTACCACCTATTATAAAAAAGGTGCTCTTTTCGTCCAGATATTGGAACCACTTTCCAATACAATCGATTAAAAAAAAATTACATTATTTTAAGTACTGTTTTCTAACAAATATATATTTTCAGTGATAATTGATAAAAGAAGAGATCCTCATGCTGATACAGGATCATTTGAAATGGTTTACAAACAAAACTTTCCTAGAGCCCCACCATATCTAGGAATGAATTTATCTGTAAGAGGTAGAAGAATATTTAGAAACAGAAGCAGAGTTAAAAATGATAAAGAAAAAGAGAAGATGGATAAAATGTCGGCGCGTTTAAGAAGACCAGAATTTACGAAACACGAACTTGTAGGCACTGCAGCAATAACAAAACTTTTACCTAAAATTGTAATTCCGAAAACTTACAAAGGACCGGTTATAGAGGATTTAATAGAAGAATTACATAAAACTGTCAACGATAAAGATAGTGGAGTGGACTTTCTACCAACTGCAAAGAATCTTGAAAAGAATGTGAAGAAATCTGAAGGAATCGCAGCAGAAAGGGTACCAAAAAGTTCCTCATCTAAGTATAAAATTAACAAAAATAATTCTTTCTGCAGAAAGCAAAA
The DNA here is from genome assembly GCA_029963845.1 of Rhamnusium bicolor. NCBI lineage: Eukaryota > Metazoa > Arthropoda > Insecta > Coleoptera > Cerambycidae > Rhamnusium > Rhamnusium bicolor. Next base: position 133,386 of record JANEYF010000326.1, on the reverse strand, counting down.
CGCAAAAGAAAACATTAAGAAGCAAAGAAGTAAAGTTATTAATAATCATAGTTATATTGGGGCATTTAATGATTGGTCATTAAAGAATAAAATATCTAGTGAATTTGGTAAACGTCCTTGCGAAGATTTATGGGAAAAGGAAACTGCAAGCATATTAAGGGGAACAAACATTTTGCATACCTGTTCAATTAATATTAATGAAATTGATCATAATAAAATGTATTTCAGACCACACTGTTTAACTACGTTTGACTTGAATAAATTACATCTAAATAACAATAATTTTGATGAATCTAATGATATTGATAATTAAGATATTTTTTATTTAGTTTTAGTACCAACGGTAAGAGGTGACTGTACGATCGAAAAAGAAGTAATCTGTCGAGCTAAAAATCTACATATATATGCGTGTGTGTGTGTGTACAATGTACATACCCATGTATATACATCTATGTTACGGTCTATGTTGTTACTTGGTTATTAAGAATAATAATCGGCCAATGAAGTTAATTCATTTCCCTTGATACAATTTTGTAAACCTGGAATTTGCTATTCAGGCGGAGCCTATCGGGAGACTTGGACGTCGTGCGTCTACCCTCGACGTTTTAAATATTAGAGAATACAATTTCATTTTTGCTAGTGGATTCAGCTAAGGTAGATAAGTAAATCTTCTAGTCGCCAGCCACCTGTTACACACATATACACCAATCAGAAGTGACAAAATGAAGAATTTACGTTTTTAATTTTCCATTATTACTGCGAAAAAATGAATTTTCTTTTCCTACATTTTTTTATTTTTTATCGGTTACCGATTTCGGAAATCTGCAAATAAATCCATCTACGGACCAGCTACAAAAGACACATACAATATATAAAAACATTAAAAACGCAGTGTTACTTATATTCGCGCATCAAGACCTTGTCATGGTAAAAACTTAAATATCGTTAAATATGGTTAGTTCACATATATACATATATATTTTTAAATAACATGTATTATAACTCCCTTATTCCTTTGGTAAACATATATACATATCCTGTGGATATTCAGAAATGGGATATCCATTTTAAGGATGTTTAATGGATATCCTAAAGACACACATAGAAGGATATATAGATAGATAGATTTATTTATATAGGGACAATACTAATTTTTGTACAAGTCGTGACGTAACTAACAATCTGGTTGTTTATTGAAATGTGAAAAAAATTACACTAAATTGCCTTACAATACACATTTTAAAAAAGACTTAGTACTAGCAATGTAAAATAACAACTATAAAAGGGAGGAACTATTTTATTGGTTTATAGTTTATAAAGGGATTAAAAGAAAAGAAAAGAAAAAAGGAACAATAGGAAGAAATATATTCCCCGTCATCCAGGAGGTAGCATCTTAATCTCATTCATATTATATGATTCTGTTGTATTAATATTCCTTGATTGTTTTTTAAAGGTCGTTGGATTTAATTCTTTTTACCTATACTTTATTTTTTTTTGAACATTCATTCCATATCCAATATAGTGCCATGGATATTTAGGACTTTTGATCGAAAATTTGTACACAAAATTGATATCCATAGGACATTTTATGCTGTTCTCTGGTCTTTACCTATTACACTAATTGTAAGTGTAATAGGTAAAACAAGCTGTGATTCTCATATATTTCAAACTTAACATAATTAATTTTGCTGAAGTTACAAGAACAACGGGAAATAACAAAAACTCTTGTTGATAATGTTGATAATAAATTATTGAGCAGCATGATCTGTTATTGACGTAAATATCCAGTCAAGAATATCAATTACTAAATTCTTTAAGTTATAATCGTCATTGGCCGGCTACACATGTGAAAAACCAATGTAACATCAAGTGACCGTAACATATGCATATAGTACACTGTATTTCACCTCAACTGAATACACCTAAATAACAATGGAATTTTCTTGGAAAACTTCCTGTAGGTAGTATTTTCTAATTTTAAACAACTTTTTCGAATAACTTTTTTCTTTATGTTCGAAGATAATATGATTTCTCAACACTTCGTGTTTCCACAGTAACGGGCGAGACACACTGGCGAACAGTAAGCCGTTAGTGTTAAATAAAATATTTTGTCCTCGACTATTAAATAATGTATTCATTACGTATGGGTTTCTTTAATGATAATGATATCCATTATTCATTGCAGTGAATAATAATTTCATTATTTACTGGTTTTGGAATTTTTTATTTTGTCTGAAATAAAACTTTCCACAACGATGCTGACGTATCCACAAACATTTTTTTTAAAATTTCGTCGAATAGGCCATGACATGTCAAGTTTGTGCAGCATTTTTATCGCGATATTTTATCAAAAACTAATCGGCGCATTTTGATATACATACAAAACTGCGAAGTTTTACCGTTCAGCACTCACCACTCGCCGCTTACCGCCCGCCAATGTGTTTGCGACCAAAGATGTAATGCCACAGAGCATACAGTTTTACGGTTGCTTTGAAAATCCCGAAACCGACATTTTTTCAGTTACAGTGCTCTACCTTTGCACGGTACAATTGTTGGAGTATATAATATCATTATACGTTGATACTTCGAAAATTGATAATGAATAATTAATGAAGAAGTGACAACTGTTTGTCAATTTTTGACCTACAGAAATACGATGACAAAGTTTATCAGCAAATTAAAGAGACCTGTATATTTCAAGTGCAAATTGTTTTTTTTTTTAATTTGAACAATTAATTAATTATTCATTTGTTGTTTTTTTGTTACTAGTACTAGAAGTTTGCTTGCAAGTACTATTTAGAACTAATTCCTTCTTAGAACATGTCAAATATGATCACGAACTAAAGACGTCAGTTTCATACACACACCCTCTGCAATCTTCGGCTCAACTCCAACGAAGATTCGAGGCTCTAGACCCCAAAATGAAAGCTCTACTGCATGTACTATTTGTTAAAACATCACTTTCTTTGGTTTGTTCATTTCTAGTGAAATAGATCTAGAGGTATTGCGTCCATATTATTTATTTTAATGTACCTAAATGAAAATAGTCTATTTAATCATAGATTATACAACACAGTGTCCTGCTGGAATTCTTCGGGAAGGACTTTCGTACAACAGTTGCGTCCTGCTAGAAAGACGAACGTTTGTTACCTATGCTTTAAGTGCGACTTGTCCTTCCGGCAAAACGAGGGTCTACCGGAAGGACTTAAGGTTTCACACGTAAATCAATGATAAATAAAATATTAAAAAACATTTATTTTACTTAAAAAAAATATTTTACAAATGAGTTATTTCTAACAATTATAAAATAAAAAAAAAGTATAACTCACGCCTGAAATTAAAATTAAATGAAATAAAATATTGCAATTTATCTTTGAAATTTTTTCTAAACTTTGTTTATAAAAATAAGATAAAAAAAAAAGAACAAAAACAGGCACAATCATCGTGGCCATTTCTGAACGAAAAGTGCTACCAACCTTCGGTTTTTTCGCGTTGGTTGAAAAGAAAACGCTCTTTTTAAATATGTAATCGCTTATCCTACTGGTAGGACGCAAAATATTCATAAAACAGTGAAAAGTTGATAGGACAAAGCGGACGCTCTGTACTGCCAGCAGGACGTTGCACAATCTATAATTAATTTAAACCAAAAATTATACGTATTCAATATAGAAAAAATCCTGTGAAGAGAGCGTTAAAGCGTCTTTATTATGTACAGGGTTATTTAACGAAAAGGCCCGTCCCTATATTTTGTTTATTTTTCGAATTAGAAAAAAATGTCAAATTAATTGTTTTTCATCCAGCTTGATAACCTAACAGATGCTGGTAGTATAAAATTATAGTTTACAAAACTTAAAAATCAATCTTTAATAGCAAACCGAACTAAAAAAGTAAAAAAAATTCATTTTATTGTAAAAAAGCTTGCGGTGCTTGATATCAATTGTTATAAATATTTTATTGGTAGCTATTAATAAAAGTAGAGTTATCATGAAAATATAGTAAAAAGTACCCCATGCCTTTTTTCAAAAAAATGAATTTTTCTGTCAATCACTTCATTCTTATTTTTTACTTTTAATTCGGTTTGTTATTAAAGCGTGTAGTTTTTTAAACTATAATTTATTTTTTTATTTTTTAGTCATGAAACGAAAACAAATGTAATAGTCTTCAAGAATTTTTTTCGAAATTTTTTTAATTAAATTTTTTTTTCAAAATTTATTGATTTGAATTTATTTCGGAATAATTTTTTTATTTTCTTTTTCAAATTATTGTATTGCTATTGTCGAATTGCTGTATATTTTGACAAAACGAAAAAATTAAATGCTTTCAAAAAAAAAACATCCTTATTGTAAATTGGTAACTAGTTCATCTTATATTTCAAGTATAGTATGAGTTACGGTATTCAATTAGTGGTTAACTTTCTGCCAACTATTCATTGATGCGATATTTTGGCGAATGCGCCGATCACACAACTTTGACATCCGCTTAGAAGAGAAATGCATCGATACGCATTCAAATTATTGTATTGTCATCGGTCCTTAATACGAGTGCAAATTTTTAATTTAATCAGACGTCTTGAAGTTGGTGAAAATTACGTTGAAAGATTCCGTTACATAGATTGATACATACATAAATACATGCAGGTGAAGCTAGAATAAAGCGTGTTAAAAAAGAGTAAAAGATAAGATACAACCTATCTCTATATCTGAAATCACAAAACAACAGATTTCAAAAAATATATATAAGGTGTTCCATTTAAAAAAATGTAAGTTTGGTTAGTTCCGCTTTTATGAAACTACTTGTATGTTCTTGAAGAGATTCTAAAAGAGCGCATTTGATTCACTACAACGTTTATGTGAAAAAAATTTTCTAACTTGAAAAATAAACAAAATATCGGGTTGGGTCTTTTCGTTGGATAACCCTGTACTTATAAGAATAATTAAAAAATTTAAAATAGGGAAAAGTTAGTATATTTTTAAAAAAATATATGATATGATAATATACGGAATTAAAAACAAAAAAATGTTCAATAGTTTCTAAGATTTTGTCAACAAAATAAATAATTGAAAAACTTGAAAATATTTTGTAAATTCTGAAAGCTCTAAAATATGTCAATTTTAAAACAATTATAGATTATCTTAGTATATCAATCAGACAGCTTTGGAGATTATTATTTAGTGATAGTATTAAACACTTAAAATTTTTAATTTCTTATGGTAGTTTAGTTTTTTCCTATATTGTCAGATTGTTACAATAATAGTTATTTATTATGTATTAGGATTTCCTATTTAAATAAAGACTATTATTATAATTTGAATTTAGAATATAATAATAACGACTATGTGCCTCTGTAAAGTTAATAATAAACTTTATTAAACTTGTATTAACATCTTTAAATTTTACTTTTTGTTTACACACAGAAAAGGGAAACAAATACATTTAAGACAGGAATAGTTTAAAGAAATGGGATTTATACACAAATAGGAGAAAATAATTTTTGGTAGTTTTATGTAGAAAATTATTTATTTGAAAAACATCTTAGAGACCCATCTTTCGAGATGTAACCTCATCATTAGACACTGTACAATTTCCGTTAGTGCAGGGCCGGCATGGCACATGGGATAAGAGACAATATCATGATTTGTACGAAACAATTTGGGGATTTAGTGTCAATCAACACAAATTACAAAATCATCATATTTCATTTAGTGTCTTATTTAGAACCCAAAAATATGGTACCCATGTTGTGCCAAATAGTTGCAACTCTTGCTTCAATACAGAATGAGAATCTAAGAATTTAACTTAGTATAGTTTAAAAAGTCTTTATATCAAACAACTTTAATTTAGTTTTTCCACAAATTGTGAATATGTACTTAGTGTCGTTTGACACTAAACCCTCGAATGGGCCAGACAAGTTATATGAATCATATTGAGATACATGGATCGTAAAAGCCTGGCAGCTTTACAGATACATTGTGTCCCAGGATAGTTGTAATGGACAACAAATTATCGAATTTTGGAATGGCACTTATGTACAGTCTAACCGGCGAAAGAAGGTTTGCGGAAAGAATGTGCCTTCTGCATTCCATTCTCCATAAATAAAATAAATAAATTAGTGCATGATAGATTTTTGTGTTCGTTTGCATCCACACCTACTCATTGGGAGATATACTATAGTTCTAGTATATGGTTTCGTAGGAAGCTGGCGACTTAGGTAATGCTCTCCCTTGCTGCGCGGACCTTTTTTTCCCCGGCTGGATAGTATTAAGTCCTGCTTGTTGTAAAACTCAGATATATCAGAAATGAGTTGATAGGTGTTATACAAGGTGTTTTATAAATCGATTTATAAAAATCGTTATTGCACTGTAAACAACTTTTTTTAATGGAATTTTTTTCATATCTTGAAAATTTTAGGGTTAATAACGAATAGTTAATTCGTGCAATTACAGTGCAATTTGTGTCTCCCTACTAAATTTCAGAAACATAAATTTACTTTGTTGTAACTGCCCCTTTCATCAATAACTTAATATGTTATTCTGAATTTATTTTTTAAAATCATTTTTGCAAATTAAGGGTGTTCTGAGGTCACAAATATCTTTTCTAAAATAAATTAGTATTACGAATAACTTTTGTTCTTAACGTCTTATCTTATTTTCAACAAAAATTACTACTAGGAGAAAAAGGGCAGTTCCAACAAAATAAATTTATATTCCTAAAATTTGATAAGTAGGCACAAATTGCATTCTAAACAACTTTTTTTATGTATTGGAAAATAAAGATAATTTATTAGTGACGATTTTTATAATTTGACTTATAAAACACCCTATATAAAATCGATTCAATTCATTTTTGACATATCATAGTTTTACATCAAGCTGGATTGATTCCCGAAGTGCCATTCTAAAATTCGGAAATTTTTTTCTCCATTACACCTCTTGTTACATCAATCCTGGGAAAGGTTGTTATGCCGCTGCTTCATACAGTAAAATATTTTCATATTTAAAACCCATATTACGCAAACGATTTACCACGATTTCCTCAAATGTTAGCGCATTGGTGTACTCTGATTAACACTTAAAATAACAAAACATTAACGATTTTAAGTTCATTAAAATCTATGGCTTCGTCAACATAAATCCACACATACTGATTTTTCGTGATATTATCGATATAGTTGTTACTATTTATTTTAATCCTCGCGCAGTCTACACACTACGACGTCTGTAGATGAACCGAATGGTGATTAAACACGGTCGGGATATCATTACACATATACTGCCTTCTCCTGTGGGAGGCCGGTCCAGAACTCACGGAAATTATCCGTTGTCTAATAATAACTAATAATACTTGTAATAGTAAATATTTTAATTACAAAATGTAAACGAGCATTTTATGAACCAATTTATGACGATCGGGTGGGGGGAACATACCCCTTAAAACGAAAGAAAAAAACAGGCCAAAAATATGGGCAATTTAACAAAAGTTTTTAGTCAACAATTGAAAATAAGCGAGGTATTTAATAAAAACAAATTCACCCTTAAATTCAAGATGGCGGCTGCCGCTACAGGGGTGGAGCCCCAAAAAATCTGGATTTAAACTACCAATAACCGCCCCCAACGATTAGAAAATTTTTTTTTATCGAATTAATGCAATTTCAAATGTACATAGCGACTGTACCAAGATATTTATAAACAACAACAACCAAACAAATTTATTAAATAGTTAAAATAGAACAAATACTTCGCCGCCTTGAACACCCAGTCCGGACCCGTTCCAACATCCCCGAGCATAATAACATTGGGGCAGTTGATGCATCGGGCAAAGTGAGGCCAAATTGGACTTAATGGCTAATTTAAAATTAGAAATAACAAATCCTATCAGTAAAGAGCGTATAGATCTATGTATATAAAAATGAAAAATACATACTTAAAATAATGAGTGTATAAACGTGTAAAAATAGAATTGTATATTAATTAGATGTACTAAACTTAAAAATATTGTAGCCGGGCAAACGAGAAAAATTCTGGACGTAAAAAACTAGCTAAAAAACAATTTTGAAACTAAGCGGGAATGTCTGCACCGCTTAATTTTTAATTAAAAAAAAAATGTTTATTTATTCCAAAATGGTTTGAATTTAATAAAGTGTTTTACAAAATGTAGAATTTGAAAAAGAAATTTTGAAAGCATACAAAAGAATCGAAGGGAAAAATATTAATAAATTTTGAATTTTGCTACTTATAATACGGAAGTGGCCTAAAGTGGTTGCCGAAAAATAGTGTTTTGTTTAATTCGAAAAGGCGCGTTATGCCCTCTAATTTGAGTAATGTTGGCTGTTAGTGGATTATCCATCAATTTAAATTGATAAAATGTTTGAGACACGTTTTTCATGTAATCCGCTATGGGTTCGATGTCGTTACAAGGTAATTCCCTAATGAGAGTGTATCTTGTTGCGTTACTTGGCAGGAATTTATTTTCCATTACTTAAAAAAAGCAATCAAATATTGATCATACTACCGCCAACTGATAGTAAGCATGACTACTTTAGGACTATTATACCAAATTAGTGACACGTAAAACCTGAGAGATTCGTTTCTCTAATAGTTTAGTGTCGTTTTTCTACTAATTCAACAAAGAGTCTCTATGGGATATGAGGTAGGTAGGTATCCAACGACCTCAATTTTCAGAAAATTAAAACAAAGAATTGTTGTGTCATTTTATAATTATGTCATCCATTTGGCAGCATGATCTGCCTTCAAAATCCTCAGTTTTAATGGACTTTTACACGTTAATCAAAATTTGTAGTAGAAATGGTTTATAACTGTATGTGTATGCCATGCATGTGGTAAATAATTATAAATACTTGCGGAAACCACTAATACCAAGAGGACAGAAACAATCTTCAAAATAAAAATAGGCCGAAAAATGGGACCGATTGTAAGAAATAAGATGCCTGAAATGAAAACTAATCATACTGTGCATAGTGCTATAAGAACAAAACCAAATTTGAATAGCAATAAACAAATAGAAATACGAACAAAATCCTCGCCACTTACGGTGAAAAAGGTATGTAAGCGAAGGTGAAACGTACAATATTATTGTTTTCTTTTTCATTTTAAACAGGTTGTTCAAGATATTTCCAAAATTCTAGAAAATCTTATAGACCATTTGCATTTAATTGAAAAAAGAAATGATTCTTTTTCTGATGTAATTCCTAAGTTAGAACAAAACCTCATAGATGCTCAAAATTGTAACCAGATCAAAACAAACTCGACACATTCAAATAGCTCAATAAAAATTCATTCTGAAGGAAAAGTTGATTTTAATAGAACACAAATTGGAATAAGAATTTCATCTCCTAATAAACGACCTACAGTTAAAACAGGTCTTCGAAAATCAAGTGAAAAGTAGGTATTTAATTTAAAATATTATTTCACCATGTTAGACACGCTGCACTATCATTATCAAAAATTATCTTAAAATAGAGGGTGGTCCAGTTTCCAAGGCAAAAACTTCAGGAATGTTTAGAGTATGTGAAAATATTAGGAGGATAATTCGAAAAATGCACCATAATTTGGATACAGGGTGACGTTTCATTAAAAAAAAGTTTATAATATCTAAGGGAAGACAAAAGCTATCGTTTTCAAATGTAGCACACCGCCTTTCTATGTGAAGCTGCATTTACAATTCAAGTCAAAAACAGTAACAAAAAGCCATTGGCGTAGATACGGGGGTTACATATTCCTTTTTTTAAAAATAAACAGTACGCCACTGGATATTTTTGGGAAAATTGTAGGTGTATTGGTAAATTGCCCATGGCATTCTGAAGAAAGAAGTTTTTTTGTATAATTTTAATAGAACAAGCCGTTTCCAATTTATTTGTAGTTAAAATCTTTTGTGGAGACGTTTAAGATTGTCTTAAAAAAATACTCATTTTCACACCACCGTGAGAGGGGTAGAGTATATTGCGCTTTTTTTAAGTGAAAAAAGGCTTAATCCACATCAACAAAAACGTCTGCACAAAAGATTTTAACTAAATCGGAAACGACTTGTTTTATCAAAACTTTACAAAAACCACCAATGGCTTTCTGTTACTATTTTTGACTTGAAATGTAAATGCACCCAGTGACCACTAATCACTAGTCCATCACTTATAAATTGGCAACATGCCTTTATTAAAACAATGGGACAGTACTATATTGAATTTTTAACATTTATCTTTTACATGACATGAATGAAAAGTGATTATTGTACCATTGTCCATTACAATATATTTAGTGATGGCCATTGTTGGTACCATATTGAATATTTGATGAAAGTGAAAACTATTATTGTTCTATCATTACAATATATGCAGTGGTGGCTACTGGAATTGGAGGGGAATCCAGTCATCGCCGACAAATGCACTCCCCCCTAAATAAAAGGATTGCGGATATATGATAATAAAATTTATTGGAAAAGGATATATTTCAAATGATGGTTGTTAATGAATAACCATTCATAAACTCATTAAAATCAAAATGTTGGTTTTCCATTGATTACCATAAATAATACTTTAATGCTATATTTCCTATTCCAGAATATTTTAGCCTTAAAGTTAAAATAGAGGATAACATATTCTTAATTAACGCTAAAATATTCTGGGAATAAATAAAATATCAATTTATGTTATTTAACGGAAAACCACTTGTAATTTTGATTTTAATGACGTTATGAATGGTTATTATGCACTTAAAAACCACTAGTTACAAAATATTTCAGTTGTCTTTTTACTTAAACCACAAAATAATCCTCAAAACAAGGGCTATAAAATAGAAAGCATGAGATTTAAAACATAACTAGAAAAGATAGCATCTCATTTCCATCGGCACTATTGTAGATCTGTTGTTATGCTAGCACACCATTTTTGTTGGATTTTTATTTTTTTTCTAACGACAAATATTGCTTTACGTAATTAAGTATTGTTGCATTTATTATATATATTGATTACCATGTATTCAGCCAACAATTATTTAATGTATGGCAAAATGAAGCTCTAATAAAAGCTTTTTTACATCACTTAAAATACCTACGTTAGTTTTTCACAAAGTGCTTATTTTAAATTAATGTACTAGGGATCGTAAAATAATTCCAATATCAGTAAGGGCTTATTAAACACGCAGGTCCATCAATTCACCATTCCTACACGGAAAGTATTATGATTAGACAGTATATTTTATTGTGTATTCCTAGATAACTTCATAATTAAAACTAAAATTTGCAGAATATTGTTCTGCGATTGTTTATGTAGTTCATCAGTCTAAGTTCTCCAATGCAAATATCAACAACTATTTTAACCTATTCAGCAGACTTGCACATATACAGTAAAGTTTGTTAATTATAATATATAAGAGATTTATTAGTTCATAAGTTCCGGGGATGAATTTGCAAAAATCCATTGTAAAAGCACAAGAATAACTGTTAGTTATTCTACTTATTCTATTCCTGTGGTAAAAGTGAATGCTGCTGTGAATCTATCCCCACCTCACAACAAGCACACTGTGCTTAATGGGGAACTCATTGTTTATTTATCCTTATTTTTTATTATTGTCATAATTTTTATCTATAACAGATGATAAATAAACATTATTATTATTATATTATATTATTATATTATATTATTATTATTATAATTATAAAAACAAGAAGTTTCGGAACCCTGTTTTACAAATTATACTATACATATAGACTCTCTTATATTTATATTTAGATTTTAAGGGTGTCCGGAAAGTTGTCCGTTTGAAGAAGAAAAGCTAAATAGCTAAAAATATGTAGCAAATTTTGATAAATAATTATGGAACCAAGTAAAAACACCAATGCATGTTTCTGTGGGATTTCGTGTATTCCAGTAATATTGCAAATCTTTGGAGACAATAAATAGAATTTCTTTAAGATATTCCAAAAAATTCTGGTATTTGATTGGGTCGATATTTGTACTATTTCTTGTAAACGTGATTTATGGATTACATTATAAATGAAAGTAAACACACATTGTTATTTTCAGTTTTAGACAACGAAATACATTATCTCAAGGACAATCTACTAAAAGATATAAGGAACTGAATTATGTATGCCCTAAAAGGGCCCTATACAATCCCTTAGGCTCGTTGAAGGAAGAAGTGCAACGAGCTATACAAGAAGAAAAAACTTTTACAGTGCGAGGTGGCGACTTCCAAGCAGTTCGTAGAACGCTTTTAAACAGAGGCTGGATTGAAAAAATACATTTTCTTTCTTATAGAGACGGAATAAATAAACAATATAGAACATTCCGACATTACTCTATTCCTGAACTGTTATGTCTTATTCGAATTCGTGAAGCAGCGGATATTTGTAATAGACTAATTAAATCTAAGTTATTAGCAAATCATCAAGTCGACTTATACTGGGGCTTTAACAATGATGCTTTCAAAGAATGTCCAGATCAGGTTAAACTGACGAAGATTAATATGTTTAAAAAAGAAGGATTGGGTTACATCACCAGACAATGTTTGTGCACTGCTTTTAAAAATCCATATTGGTTTCAAATTCCTGGTATATCCATTATGCACAATCCAAGAACATACAGTCTTACTCAAAATGAAGATACAGCAGAATTTATAAAAGATTTCAATATAACCGCTGCAATGTGTTTATTAAAGTGGGTTGTGAAGAACAGCATCACTCGAGAGTGTAAAATAGTAAGCCCGTCTGGGAAAATACCAATCACAGCATTTGACTTCGCTGTAAATGAATGTTACAAATTTATTAAAAAAGTGAAACACGAAGGTAAGACACACAAATTTAGTACAGTAAATTGCATTCTGCACATCTCTAAAATTTAAATTTAGTCAATATAAAATTATATTATGTTTAATGTAGTGATGGGCAAGGTAAATTAACCAGATATGATAATTGTCTTTTTTACCATAAATTGCCAGTGGTAAATTAAAAATAATTTACCGGTAAAACATCCGACAATTAAAAGTGAGATTATGGTGGTATTGTATTGTTTATTTTGGCGCACGTTTATCAAGGTAAGAACTTTATTACTAGTAATTTACAAATTAACTTTCACATCTTAAATGTTTATTGTTTATACATGACAAGATAGGGATTCAGTGGTGTGGAAATATTTTAACAAAATTAAAACCAAGAAGTCTTTAAAAGGGCAATGTAAGTTCTGCAGTGCAGAATACATAACCAATGCTAGTAGAATGATGAAGCACTTACAAATATATTGCAAGAAATGCCCTGCAAGTATAAAAACAGAAATGCAAATGATTAATATTAATAATAGAATGTTTGTAGCAACTAAAAAAATGGTAAGTAAATATTAATAATAATAATTTTGTCATTTGTTAACTTGTAACCTTAAATTTTTTATTTTTAAATTAATTTAATAATTTAATGTAATTTTATTATTTTAATATTTTTTTTCTATTATTACAGAAAACACTTGCAATAACAAAATACCACAGATATTGATCAATCTCAAGCTTCAATGTTACAATTTCAAGCTTCAATATCAAGTTCTCTTGCAACAAAATGTACTAAAACTTTAGATGGGTTTTTTGATAAAGTCGATGATTTGAGAAGGAGAATCTTGATAGTCTATTGGCTAGATTTTTTTATGCAAATAATACACCACTCCAATTAGTAGAGAATACATATTTTAAAGAGTTTATTAAGTTTATTCGCCCATCTTATAATCTACCCAGTAGAAAATTATTGTCGACAAATTGCTCGATAAGGAATATGATCTTATCGAAACTTTGATTAAAGAAAAGATAGAAACTGCAAGTTGCATGACCATGATGTCTGATGGATGGATCGATATAAATGGTACCCCAATAATCAATATTTTATTAGCAACTCCAGAGCCAGTTTTCTACAAAAGCATTAATACAGAGAAAAAACCACATACAGCAGAATATATTTCTGAAATACTGTGCAAAATCATTGATGAAGTTGGGCCACAAAAGATATCAGCTATTGTAACAGACAATGCTCGAAACATGAAGAAGGTCTGGGATATAATTAGAAACAAATTTCCTCATATTGTGTGTTTTGGATGTGCAGCCCATGGACTAAATCTTCTTGCGAAAGATATTTTATCTGGACCAAATAAAATATCAAAAACCGTTGCGTACTCTAAAGAAATAATAAAATTTTTTTAAAAATAAACATATTCCTAGGCAAATTCTAAAGAGCAAACAAATGAACATATATTCAAAAGAAATTTCACTTTTAACAATGGTTGAAACCAGATGGTTATCAATTAGCAACTCTTAAAAGAGTTTAATAAAGTCAAAAGAGTTCTTATTGGCTGCTGCGATAGATTGTTCTGTTAATGAAATTATACCCACAAATATTCGAAAACTAATCTTTGATGAAGAGGTGTTTTGGCCGACAGTTGAAAATATTTTCAAAATATTAAAGCCTATCAGTGCTTTAATAAAAAATTTAGGAGACGAGCCTCTTCTCTCTCGTGTGTTACGAAGACTGAAGGATATAGACAGCAGTATATCAGATAATTTAGAATTTTTAAATGCAGAGGATCAAAAATAGATTAAAGAGAAGATTAAATCAAGAACAGATTTTATATTAGATGACATTCATTTTGCGACAACACAATTACATCCTTCCCTTAAGACTACTTTAACAGAAGAAGAGGAAGTGAGAGCTCTCAATCAAATCTTGGCGGTATGTGAAAAATATGAATTTGACACAGAAAAAGTATTGAATGACATGGCTAATTTTAAAAACAAAATGTGGACTTTGGAATGAAAACGTTATATGGCGAGCATCCAACAACTGTAGCCCCTTGATATGGTGGAAAGCATTTTGCAAAGGCCGAGAGTTATCTAAAGTTGTTGATAAAATTTTAAGTATACCTGCAAGTTCAGACTCTTGTGAGCGAAACTGAGTGTATTTAACATAAAAACTAAAAAAAAGAAACAAATTAACAATAGATCGAACAAACAAATTGGTTTCAATAAAATTTAACATAGAGCTATTTAAAGACAAAGATCTAAAAGCTGAATATAATGAAATAAAACAAAAAAAACAGAAGAAGCAGAAAAAGAAAATCATACTCGTAGTACAATAATCAATGATTCATATGATGATGATACAGATGATGACGTTTCAGGGAGAAATTCAGTATGAGGATGAATCTGAAGTAAATGAAGACACCGAGGAAAGTGAAGATTTGGAATTTGAGGAAAATATGCTAGAGAATACTGGTAATAAGGAATATAAGAGAAATACAACAGAAACCGAAACGTATAGGCAGAGTAATATAGATGATTATTTTTCATTGCCTAGGGGAAACATAGAAGATCTAAATGTAGAAATAAATAAGAATGAAATTGTAGATAGTATTAATTAAGACACAGAGAGACGAGACTGAAGGTGAAAATACTGAAAATAGTAATATCCTCAAGGAAATTAGCCCACCAGTAAACAGTATAAACACAGATATCAATTTCAATATAAATTCTGAAAGTAATACTAATTGTAGTATTCCTAAACTCATATTGAAAGTTCGTGGACAAGTATATATACTTTCAAAAAATAAGAACTAAGCAAAAAAAGAAAATAATGCATAATTACAAATTATACAGTAATATAGCATAGCATAAATCTCAAATCTCACTTAATAACTAATAATATAATATTTTTTATTTATACTATATTCATATGTAGTATGTACATTTACTTAAGTTTTTTCCATTTATTTCAGTTATTTCACGGTGTTTCTGTTAAGAATTTTTAATTTTGTTTAATAAAAAATAAACTTAAAATAAACCATAATACATAATCTCATTATTTTTATCTTCCCTATCTTACCATAATAAATGACCAAAATGCGTCTCGCATCTCACATATAATGAAAAAAAGCACATTTTGTTATATAAAATTTTAAAATTAATAATCATAGTGAAAAGGTGCGTGTGTTTGGTACCAAAATGATCGTTTTTTCATGACAATTTCAAATATACAAAAAAAACTTTTTTACCACCAGTAAAATTGCTCGGTTAAATTAACTGGTTAATTAACTGGTAAAAAATGTTTTTTTTCAATTTATCGGTAAATGCCCATCTCTACAAACATAAACTAAATAGCGTTTTTATCAGAATATCAATATGGTCAAAAGCCATTGATATTTAAATAGAACATATGTATCTAGAAAATGTTAAGAGATGTTAAGAGGCGTCTGATCGAAACTCATGTTGAGATAAATAGACACCGGACAATTTCCATGCGTACTAGGCCGTCACATGGGGTAAGAGACAATAACAATAATTTGTACGGAACAATTAAAATACATATCTCGAATGTTTTAACATTTCATGAAATCTCCTATACTAGTTTCAAGGCATTAGTATCGATTGATATTATCAGAATTTGTTCTGGGTGGACGGCATTCATTTGGACGATAGATACATCACTTTGTACAGGGAAAAGAAGCGCTCTACGTAGACAGAATATCAGCGGTGCAAATTTAAGATGATTCTTCCATGGCAAATCACGATACGTGCGTAAAATGTTAAAATCAAAATATGTACTTAACACATAGCATATCATTTACTGTGTAGCTTTACCAAAGTACAGTCATTTAGGGTCAGTTGAAGGGGGTAAAATACGTCACCTGCTATTCACATTGCCCTGAGCTCTATGCATAGATAAATATAAATAGATAGATACACTTTCACCGTTCCTAATTTTTTCTACTACTTCAGGCCTCTCTGTAATAGAGAAATATTATTGATTTCGAAATTAATCTTCTCCATCTCGTAAATTTATAACCTCAACTCTCAACTCAACCGAAATTTTAACCACAGAATTGTCAACAATCCATCACAAATCACATAAGCATTTAACTAACCCAAGCATACCCAATTGCATAGCAGGTTTAAGTTGGGAAGATAAGGGAGGTAATACAGGTGACGTAATACATCACTAGGGCAGTGAAAAGTAAGGCTGACGTGGTGCACTGGACACTGCGGTTGCTAAATAGAATATGGCTATGCGGTGTAATTTATCTTTAACAGCAACACCACGACGGTCTGATAAGCCGCTCAGTGAATTCTGCACATTACGGATAATATTTACAGACTCCGTTACAGATAGTGTAGTACATTCTAGTTTCATATGTGCTTGAATTTTAAAAAAATTGAAATCTCTGCATAACTGCACTTGAACGTCTTGTACTTGAAATGCTGCCCGGCTTCATCTTATAGCGTGTCGGATTTTCGGAAATTTAATTCCATTATAAACTGTTTTACGCTTTTAAAATGTTCGAAATAGTAGACTGCTGCTTGTAACCATGTGCACCATGGCGTATATATGTATTACTTGTGGTGGCAAAGATAATCCAGAGAGGAGCTCCCTAAATTATTGTTAGCACAAACTGCCCTTTATAAATATGTTCTTTGTACTTGCAATAATTAATCGATTGACAGCAGGATGTTGGTGATGTACTTCGTTGGCTACACGATGCAAGGCCTACAAATTACATGAATTATATTGGGACACGAGAATCGTAAAAATGTGACAGCTTTACACTTACATTATATCCCAGGATAGATGTAACAATAGGTGTAATGAACAAAAAATTGTCAAATTTTGGAATGGCACTTGGGAATTCGGTCCTGCTTGATGTAAAACTAAGATATATCATAAATGAGTTTATCAGTGTTATACAGAGTGTTTTATTATTCAATTGATAAAAATCGTCACTAATAAACTACCTACCTTTATTTTTCATGAAAAAAAATCCATAAAAAAAATTCAGAAATATAAATTTACTTTGTTAGAACTGCCCCTTTTATTAATAAATTAGTAACTATTTTATTTTGAAAATCATATTTACAAGTTGAGAGTGCGTTGAAATAAATTAGTAATATGAATAACTTTTATTCTTAACATCTCATCTTATTTTCAACAAAAACTGCCTATTATTGAAAAAGGGTCAATTCCAACAGGGTAAATTTATATTCCAAAAATTTGGTATGCGGGCCTAAATTGTACGAAACTGTTAGAGTCTATTCCAAGATTTGAAAATTTGGTGTTCTTTACACTCTCTTGTTACATCTATCTTGCGACATAATGCATATGCCGCTGCATCTGATACAAGCAGTAAAACATTTTCACTTTTAACACCAATATTATACATATAAAGAATTTACCGCTATTTCCTCAACTGTTCGCGCATGGTTCAACACCATTTCACTTATTAACAATGAGGTGTACTCAAATAACATTTAAAATACGCATTATAACATTAATGATCGCATATATCTTCAAATCCATGGCTTCATCAACACAAATCCCCATATACTGATTTTTCGCGTCCTCCGTGACATTGTCGACATAGTTGTTACTATTTATTTTTAACCTCGCGCCATCTACACACTGAAACGTTTGTAGGTATACTGAATAATGAATAAACACGTTATAGATCTCATTGTGCATGCGTTTAATGTTCTTTCCTATGGGAGCTTGGACAACGCCGGTTGAGAAGCCGCGCCGGGACTCATGGAAATTGTCCGGTGTCTAGAGATAAACTATTATTTTTTCCAAATGATCCACAAGACGCACATAAAGAGCTTTCGCTAGTGCTTGATAATCTAATTTTAGTAAAGGTATTTGTCTAAAATTATTATTATTATTATTAGGTATCTTCTAGACAATCTTTTTAAACACATCATCTTCTGGATAATCTTTTCAAACAAAGGAAACACTTGTTTTTTTTATTCATTATATTTACGGATTCTGTTACGGATTTTGTTTCCAAAAGTGTCAGTCAGATAACCATAGAAAAACTGTGCATTTTTTAAATATTCCTTTTCACCAAAAGATGTCTCCTAATAAAAAATTTCACCAAATTTCAGAAAAACATCTTGAAGCGTTTTCGAGATTTTTTGGAAGTTCAACTCCTTTTTATCTTGAAAAATTGGCCGTGTAGGACTTACCTACGTTTATATGAACTTTTTCTCTTAAAATAAGCCAAAGAATCCCCCACTTAAAATCTCCTACAATCACTTGGGAACACCCAGTATATTTGAAATCATTTCAAAACTATTTTTATTTTTCTTATTTTTAACTCTCAATATTTCCCTGATCTTATTTTATTATTATCGTATAATTTTAATATGCCCATCTATTGATTAATTTTCCTTTATTTTTATACCTCAAGATATTGCTATTGATATTAAAGAAGCTTTTAAAGACGAGTGGAGCGACTTTTTAGAAAACTGTTATAAAGCTGTGCACAACGAAAATCATTTCAAACAAATTAATTCAGTATCAGAAATTGACTTGGTTAGGAAATCGAACTATATTTTAACTCAATTAAAAGAACATTGGCCTTATCTTGAAATGGATGGCATAATGAACATTTGGATTTTAAAACCAGCAACTAGCAGACAAGGCTTTGGAATTCATATTTTTCATAAGCTGGAATATATCCTTAATTTTGTTAACGCAGATCCAAACCAGAGATACATTGTTCAAAAGTATATTGGTAAGAACACATATTGCTGTTTATAAATTTAATATATTATTTTATTTATGGGCATCGTAAACGCCTAACAATTACAATTTTTATAAAAGCTGTAAGAATATTCTTACAGCAAATATCATGAGTATTCAAGCTGTATGAATTCCTCTCCGGGACGTTCTTACAACCATTATACAAGTTCTATAAGTCCAAAAGGAACAAAATTGCTCTATAAGTTCTCTTATAAATGTTGTATTAGTGTAACACTAAAAATAATAAAATAGTTTTATAAACATCTACTAGTATATCTACACCTTTATACAGCTAACATAATAGGGCTCTGATAAGTCACCCTCGAAAAGGTTGTGTATAGAGCAAGTATAGCACCTGAAGCAACATGATACTTATAAAGGTAGCTTTGTGAGGGCGTTTTAGTATGTTAGGGATGTGTATAAATAGTCAAAAAAACTTTTAGAAGTTGCGAAAATCCATATTTACAAATCTTGTAATAGTAGACAGGAATAGCTTAAATTGTGTTTAACTTCGTTTGTTCTAATGTAAGTCCATCCATATATCGTTCGCGCTGAAAAATGGAATTTCTATAAAGAGCATCAGTAATTGTTTATGCATTGTAACTGCACCATCTACTAACACTAGCAGTTTTAGTAGTCGAACGTTCTAAGGAGCGTACTAACACACCAACACTAATAGCACAGCCTACCAAACAAGGCTGGTAGGCTGTGCTAATAGCATAGGTAATCGCGAATCCACGATTGCACTGTTCCTGCAGACGCAGATTGCCTCGCCATTATTAATATCCACTAACCGCATTGCGCTCAACAGAAACTACGTAATAACAATAAAAAGAAAGGAAAACATTTTTATACTTGCCGTATATGCGTCAGTTCTCAATCGTCATCGTTTGCAGACTGAACAAAACGATCAGGTAAACAATACAAGGTCGAGAAGGCGGTAATTGCAGGAACACATTTCAAGTTGACGCATGCGCATTTACGTGAAGTTGACGCATACGCGTTAGCGTGAAATTAACGCATGCGCATTTACGTGAAATTGACATGGGCATTTACCTGAATTTTAAGGTTGCAATCATAGATAAATACAATATTTATTTTATTTTTGTCTATGGTTGCAGTGCTGTTTGTGCAATATGTTTTAGATTGTTTTTGGTTTTTGGCGGGTGGCTTGTTGTTCGGTCTCAAGTCTCGAATAATGTAAATGTATAGTATTATACATAAGCTGTATTATTATAGTTTGCCGATAATAAAAAGGCAAATGACATTAATAAAAATAATAATAAAACATTATTAAAGTTTACTTTATTTCAATAATAGATAAATACCTGCTAAACTGCCGCCTGAAGGAAAAAGACCATAACTGACTGTTTTTTGATTTCCGGTTTTCGGCTTTAATCTATTACTTATTATGTTCTCTATATAAAAATATGGGTTTAGTTCCAAAAAAAATTTTTTTTTCCAAGAATAAAACAAAATTTGATTTTCGAAAATTGCACTACGTCGTCACTTTAAGAAGTAAAGGAGAAAAACAATACGAACAATATTTTTTGAACAAAAACATACAAAACCATATTTTTATATAGAAAGATTTTTAAACATATACGTTAAATACATTTATATTAGCCAAAGTTGTATTAAAGCAAAGTAAGGTAATAATTTTTGGCAAGACAGTTTATGTCGATTTTCTCAAAATCTATTTTTTGTCACTTACGATATTTTTTCTTAAGGCAGCATGAACTACATGAAAAAGATAGGTACATACAAAATAAATACAACATACAACAACATACAAGGAATGCTAAAATCAAAATACATGCATCAATATGAAATGTGTTCCTGCAATTACCGCCTCCTCACGGTTGATGTAGTAGCTGTCACCATTGTTTCCAAGATTATGCGTCCTTCCCCACATTATATAATTCTTGGCGATCGATGATCCCTCATCGGTGAGGATTTTACATATAAAAAGTTTAATGTGTAAATAAACAAAAACTGTCACAAATTTCCATTTATTATTATATCGCCAGTTTTTCGAAATATAGTATTAGGTTTTTTTCCGTCTCTGGAATGTCGCCCAGAATTTCTATCCCGTGGTGCTTTAAACGTTTAATGTTCTACTAGTCTGTTATAATTCGAAAATTCTTTGACATTTACGAATAATTAATTTGACATCTATTATGTTCAGGACGATTTCATTTAAAAGAGAATAATAATCAAAATTGTTTATAAATGCCGCAACACATTTTGTTTGTCAATAACACCATCACCATTTTGTTATTTGTGTTGTGTTGTATTGAAAATGTTAATGCGTTATAAATTTATAATGTTCTAGGGTGTTCTGGATATTCATAACGCCCTCGAGCGTTAGTTCTCATTTAATGTATCTCAAAATAGGGTTATTATTGCAAAATAACAGTAGGATATTAATATACTTTATTACTAGGTTCTTAGGCAACGGACATTTACAGTATACAAACTGTTTTTGAATTTAAAACCTGAAAAAAACTTTTAACACCCTGTAATACACCCTGTACAAGTAGCTCATTGTAATACACCCTGTATAAGTAGCTTATTGTAACACACCATCTATATCATATATGAATTTGCTGGCTCTAAGAAAAGGGTTTTGCTAAAGCCGGCGGGTAAAAGGGAGAGTCGAATGGGGGAGTGTCGGCCGATGAATAAACGATCCAAGAGACGTCAAGATGTCGGGGTGTAGAAAATTATGAAATTTGTAATCATTATAATTAATTATTTTGGCTATTAGAGAGTCGAAAGTGGAGTATCGGCCGGTGAACATACGATCCAAGAGACGTTGATACGTCGAGGAGTAGAAAATTATGAAATTTGTAATTATTATAGTTAATTATTTTGGCTATTAGAGAGTCGAACGTGGACGAGTCAGGGCGGACGTAAAATTATGTCTACTACATAGTACATACTTGGGGTAGAAATTTAAATTATTTTACTTATTTTCATCTATACCTCTAGAAATTTTGTTGGTAAATTATTGCATAAGTGTCTTATAAATTTAAGTGTGTGACAATGGTAGAGATGACAGAATTTTGTGACATCAAACTATTTTTGTAACTTGCAGCTGAAGATATCTTTTATAGTGTTGAATGCTCTCTCCTACTCTCCAGAGTTTATTTTATAATTTGTAAAGATTTTTTTTAACACTGAGTATTGGAAAATTTATTGTGATGTGTGTGTAATTTTGATGACACCTGTGTGTCTTACTAATTCTCTGTCGATAGTTCTATTCTAGACATTCCTAGGGCTACGGATCCAACCTTTAAAAGAGCTGGCGCTACTAGTGTCTATTCCCCTTGCAGTCTCGGGGGGGGCAGCAACCCTTATCCTTTATTTTGAGGGATATTGATTAAATTTTATTATAATAATGGCACAGGTGGGATTAAGAAACAAACATTTGCTTACAATGGTGACAGCGATAGTTTACCACAAGAGTAGCTAGACGGGAAGTTCGCTATTACCCTAGGTACATCTCAGCAATGAAACATCACATGATTCATGTTCATAAGAACTTTTCGTAGCACTGTTAGATGATGAATCTCCACCAGTAGTTTGGAGCATGTTTTTTGAAACATCCTGTATACAATTGTTATTTAATTTCTGTTCAATTTTTTTTTCAGAACTTATATCATTATTTGTTTTCAGAACGTCCACTTTTAATACATGGTACAAGATTCAACATACGACAATGGTTTTTAATAAGTAGTTCTACACCACTGACAATATGGATTTATAAGTAAGGGTTATGAGAAAATTAGACAAAAGTACGAAGATGAAAAAGGGCCACTGAAAATTTTATTTTTTTATTCCAACTTTGAAATCGAAATTCCGAGACTGAGGTCGGAATTTCGAGATCAAAGTTGAAATTCCCGAGATTCAAGTCAGAATTCCGATATTAAAGTCACAATTTCGAGAATAATGTCGGAATTCATAATGAATGGAACACAATTATCAAGTCGAAGTTACATGCTCATGGTAGTAAGCAAATAACATGTCTTGTAGAGAGCAAAGAAGGAATTTCGACTTTAATCTCGAAATTCCGAGATTAAAGTCGGAATTTCGACATTCCAATATTAATCTCGGAACTTTGATATTACAGTCTCAGAATTCCGACTTCAATCTCGGAATTCCGACATTATTCTCAGAATTTTGACTTTAATCTTGGAATTCGACTTTAATCTCAGAATTCCAACTTTAGCCGTAATAAAAAAATGAAATTTTCAGTTTACGCCTTCGTACAAAAGAACTTCTTTAACTTAAATTATTATTAACAATTTTAACTAATAAATAACTAGCGATCGTCGCTATATACGAAAATAAGAAATTAAATTTAGCAACCACTTTTTACTCCGTCATCAATACTATTAGAGCGAATTTGAAATAATTATAGCATAGACGTAAAAGTATTCCAGGAAATTGGCCAATGACGAAGAAGGACGGCGTGAGTCAATAATGTATTCTAGTTTATATTTTCGCATAGTACAGGATGTAATTTATTGATGGGTTTTTGGCAGAACGTCGTAAGCGACAAGTGGTCAACTTTACAGGAAAGGGCTTTTTTTTAAATTAAAGTAGCATTTACAGATATACAAAACTGAAATTCGACGTGTATTTTCTTATTATTAATATGAATTTATACTTAATAATTTATTTCTGCGTAAACTTATTTTTTTGAAAGTTTTAGGCGCTTGCGTTATTTTGGCGGTAACAGAGCTATTACTAAAAAATATATATGTAAACTTGTAACTTACGATGCACATTGTATATATGATATTCTATAAGTTTCAAGTTTTTTTTGCAAATGAAATAACGTGATATAAACTAATAGGTATAGTTTATTTCACGAAAATATTAAAAAATAATAATTAAAAAGACAACAAAACTTGTTTTTTACATAAAAATATGGCTTTTTATAAAATAAAAAATGAAAATTAATTGGAATATTAATTTATTAATGTATTAAGTTCATGAATTCTTCAGCTATTTCGTCATCCTCATATTATTATTATTTTTAGGCATACTTGGAGTTTCGAACTAATGGTAATTTCCTTTAATGGCCAGATCTACCATCAGTCTACGTCTCGAGGAAGGCATTATCTAAAGAATTAATAAATAATTAGTAATTATTAATTACTACTACCTAAATCCAAAGAACTAAGAAAGAAAGTAACATTTCACAAAATGCCATAAATTGCATTTACGAATAGTTGAGAGAACCAGAACAAATGTTTGATATATAAATAAAAATTACATAGTTGAAACATTTAAAACAGAGCTGAATCTAAATTTTCATTCGTGAAACAATTAAGTTTGTGCGATTAATTTTATGTTAACACTTTATGATAACGATTAATTTAATTTAGAAATTTTAAATTATTATTTAAAATATTGCCTACTATTACTACTTACCCTCGTACTCGTAATTACCTAAATGTTATTGTGGCGAATATAACGTTTTAAAACACCTTAAATAAAAATTTCTCTAAAGAGAATCAACGTAGCAAACTTCCTAGAAAATTACACTGAGGTTAAGTTATTGGCGGCAATGAGCATACACTTGCAACTGATTACCAGAGACTTCTGTTATATCCTATTAATTAATATTATTATTTGCACAGAAATGAAAAGAAATCTGTAAATATGTAACATACGACAACGCATATCATTTTACTGAAGAACCCAAAAAATATCGTATGTATGTAGGTCGTTAAAAACTTAACGTCGACATATTATATCTCTGGGGTTTACAATATATTGCTGGTCAAATATACCTGCTTAAAATGTTTTGGTGGTATGTTTGCAATATATGGGGCGTTTGCGATAAGTTTAAATTTACATATATTAACTCTAACGTGAAACAAAATTAACTTAATATAATTTACTGAGATATATTACTTATCGTAACTGACAAGTAGGTTCAAAAACGTCAAAAGGGACTAAAATGTCGCTTACGACGTTTTGCTATAATTATTTGATCGATACAAAATTTCTATACTTCTTAAATTCCTGTTACAAAAATCTATTTGCCTCGATTAGTGTAATTAGTATATTGTATATTAACTCTGTTAATTTTTTTAGGCACTGTCACCTACGTTTTAATAAGCCGAATGCCGGACAGG
Source organism: Rhamnusium bicolor (assembly GCA_029963845.1). NCBI lineage: Eukaryota > Metazoa > Arthropoda > Insecta > Coleoptera > Cerambycidae > Rhamnusium > Rhamnusium bicolor. The sequence continues at coordinate 107,683 of JANEYF010000326.1, read as the reverse complement.
ATCCTAATTTCCTAACGAATAATACAGTGCAACGTCGACATGAAAACAATTATGCAGACTCGTTATCGGTCTATAATATGTGGGATTCTTATCAATTTAAAAATTATTTATCAGGTAAATAGACTACAGAAAATTTACTGGTAATTTGCATTTACGTTTTCTATCCAAATATACTGTCAAGTGTTTGCTATCCCCACAAACCTATACTCGTAAATTCGTTGATTGAAAGTCCAGGTAACACTTACTACTTTATTTATTAATTAATAATTAACAACAATAGATTAATGACTGTCTTAACTATAATCAGAATTAAACACTTATAAGTCTCTTTCTTATTTCTTCTTTACTCTTTCACTTTTAACTTAAGAGTGCGTCTCGGCCCACCGTGCGTCTTATTTATACATCCATTCACACGGTCCAGAACATTCCCGGCCGTTCTCGTACAATTCCAATTTCATCTAACCAGTCTACACAGTCCAGTGGCGTAACAATACATTTATACTGCTTTTTAAGAAAACCGTAACGTCTAATGCGAGTAAACATTTTGTACAACTTTTTACAGCAGATTTATCTTTAGGTATGAAATAACTGATTTAAATTTGGGCGTAATTTTATCGTGACATTATTAATCTACTAAATGCGTTTTTTAAAACTAAAATGGACTACTACGTTTCATTTTTGTTCTCGTATTTAATAGCTAAACATTTTCAAAATACCAAGAACGTGCTCAATATCAATAGCTGAGTTGGAACAAGGTTGGATTATGGTGCAGTCCTGTCCTGTCTTCCAATAAGACCAAGCGAATTGTAATATCTCAACAGCTTTCAGGTATTGGTCAAGATGGTCTGAAAAATCTGATTGGACATCCTCGAAGAACCACAAACTGTGTGGATCGTCATCTTAGAGTTTCAGCTCTCAAATTTCAGAGCTACAGATATTTTTTTATGTTCTTATATTGTAGATAATAATGGATGTGACCGCTGCATATTTTCCCTCTTTCCTAAGGGGTGGAAATTTATTCTAGGTTTAAATGATATATTAACCCCAGTAATTATAAAGGATGACTGTGGTGGAATTTAATTTAAATATTATCCTCTGTTAGTACTTTTTAAATGATCTCAAAGATAAAAGTCAATACGGCTGTTGTCTGGTGGATAACTGGCCAACCATCTCGCTCAATGAGAACATATTAAGTTTTTTTTTTTGTGTTGGGGGGACCCGTAGGATTTCCTATCAATCTATTTTCTTAAAAACGCACCGACAAAATTCTCTGGCGAAGATATCTTGGATAATACAATTTAACAGCTTCAGTTGAATTTAGAATTACTTCTCCATAAACTACCTACTCATGTCAGTTAACTCTACTTTGGAAGAATACGGAATAGTAATTTATAAATAAACAAGGCAGTGGCAGATTTAGAGGGAGGGCGCGCCACCCTAAGGTTTAATTTGTTCAATCCTAATAAATTAATTTTAATTCTCTACGAAAATTTAGTTTTAATATCAAACAAAATCAAAATTATTACGGCCCAATAATAGTCAGAATTCTGTTTCGGGAGGCATACAACTTAACCATACGTAGTAGAGCAGTGAGGCTTCTGTTTTCTCAAGGGGAAAAATCGAAAATTTTTTTGGTAACATAGAATTACATGGGCTTTTATGGGACTACGTTGAAAAGCCAACATTTTAACATCAATTTCGATTTAGTCCTAGAACCTAGACACAAAGGGGGGAAAGTTAGCTACAGACGCCCTAGAACCTGAGGCCTGGACATTAGTATCGGAGGAGGGGACATCAGAGGCTTCTGGCCGATAGCATAGGACTTATATTTTTAGTATCGGGGGAGGTGGCGATTTTAGGCAATAGTATAAACATATCTAAGATGGTAGCTAATAGGGAGGAGCTAAGAGGTATTTGAACTATACCAGAGACGTAGATCTGGGGCTAAAATAGATGCTAAAGGCGTACGGGGGCCCGTAGGTTTGTGCACGTAGGCGGTCCTAGAACCTAGGGACTAGATATTAATATCGGAGTAGGAACAACTCACGGGCTTTGGCTAATAGCATAGGACTTAGATTTTTAGTATCGATAGAGAGAAGATTTTGGCCAATACTATAGACTTATATCTAAGATGGTAACTAAGAGGGGAGGAGCTAAGATGCTTCGGTTTATACCAGGGACATAGATCTGAGGTAAAAAAAAGACTTCTAGAGACGTAGCTAGTAGTAAGCCCCGAGCAATGCTCTGATTGTTCGGGATTTAAAGAAATAATTAAATATGTCAATAATATTAAAGAAGGCTGCGTGAGGTCTAATTATTGAATGTTTATACAAGCCCCGACCAATGAGAGCGTTTAAAAAAGTAATTAATGTCAAAGCAATAAATAATGAAAATGAAGATAGCCGCTGGAGGTATAGATACTGAATTTTTTTGCAAGCACGACCAATGAGAGTTGTTAAAAAGTAATTAATTATAGGTCAAAAGCAATAAGATGGCAGCTATATTCTTGAGTCTGCAGGTTAAGACAGGCTAAGACCTGTTTATTTAAAAAGTAATGTAAATATAGGATGACGTCGTCATAGTAACTAGTATTATACATATTACATATCTTTCTGGTTAAAAGTTATTTTATAAGTTTCCAGGATTCTGTAAATATAAATAGTATTTTTCGCAAAACGCTACAAGCTCTGCCAATGAGAGCAATTAATTACAAGTCATAGGTAATAAATAATAAAAAATCAAAGATGGCAGAAGTCTGTAGGTTATGTAAAAAAAGTAATTAATTAAAGAGGCTACTTAAGCTACTTCTCTTTATGATCTAAAATCTAATATATAAGAGTGAGACACTCTTTATATCTCTAGTCTATCAAAGCAAATTTGTACACACACTTCATCAAATGCATTGTTTATACTTCCATTTTTTAGCTTATACATGTACAGGGAACATTTCAATATTTTGCAGGGATACATAATTTTAATAGGTATCTGGGAGAAGCTTATAACCCTAACGAGAGAGAAGACAAACAGCGTAAACTATTATGATAATTATTATTATGTTTATCACAATAAAATTTCAAGTTATATTGTTTTTATAACCGATATGGAAAAAATAATGGGTTAGATAATAATATGGTGAAGCGCGCGCTAGCTTTTAAATAACGGTTTTAAGCCTGTGCGACTTCTCCTCTGATGTGTGATTCAATCATTAATATCATACCAATTATCTATGCACACACCGGGGAGCTTACTCAATCATACTCAACCACACTGAACCGTCACACACAACCATACTCAACCACACTGAACAGGTCCATAATGCATTAAAATACGTGATGATCAAGCAGTTAGAGTTGATAGACCTGTAAAGCCGCGTCCAGATTAGTTAAAATTTACGTCGTGCGTGGCATTCGGCACAAATTTGTGTGTGCGAATGGTGTGCGTTACAAATTTAACAGGTCCACACTCGCATAAATTTGTAACGCACACACGAATTTGTGCCGAATGCCACGTACAACGTAAATTTTTACTAATCTGGACGCGGCTTTAGATGAATCGATTGTTTAAATAGGAGAACACTAGGTAATAACAATACTTCAGATTTGTTTATTAATTAATATTAATTTCTCTGAAATATTATTACAACTGTTGCTTTTGGGCGAAATAGAAACACACATTGTTAAAATAATTTAATTGTATTGATATAAAAAATAATATAGATATATATATTACAATATTTAAGTGTCTTTACTGGGCTCGCCGGCTTCCAATACTTGCTTGCTTCATTACATCTATTGTAACGTATTTTTTATTTCTTAGAAAAGTTAGCTTAACTCAATCTTCTCCAACATACATGTTTACTACTGCTTAAAAAAATTTAATAATATTTACTTTTAGCCCTATAATTTTCCGTATATATTACAATATTTAAAAGTGTCTTTACTGGGCTCGCCGGCTTCCAGTCCTTGCTTGCTTCACTACATCTATTGTAACGTAATTTTTATTTAGAAGAGTTAGCTTAATTCAATCCTTTCCAACATACATGTTTACTGCTGTTTAAAAAATTTAATAACATTTACTTTTAGCACTATAATTTCCCGTAAGCTCCGGCTAGAATCTTTCTCTTGAAAATACTCTTCAAGTATCATTAGTTAGTAATCACTTAGATACTTTTTCTTGCCACGACTGTTTTAAATCAGTACTTAAATCGATTACTGCATTCTTTGTAGCAAAAATTTTCGCTTCAACCTCTCCGTCGCTAGATTTTATGAAAAACTAACATGACTTTAATAAGTCTTAAACATTTTTTCACTTGAATTGGGAAGCTTCTAAAAGATTTAGTAAAAAATATTTTGGGTTCTTTTATTTGCACACTAGTTATTATACCAAATTTAAAATGATTTTGAAAACAAGATTCTACATCTTGCCAAACTAAATTTTTTGTTTAACTTGCTTTATGGAGCCACCAGTTATCTTATTAGATACTTTTAATGTTTTTAATTGTTCTCTATAATATAGAAGTGCTAAATTATTTTCTAATTTAAAGATAATTCCATTTTTATTATTAACATGAATTTTATTCTTAATGGCCCTTGCTAATGATTTAATATTTTTATGAATTATTGATATGTATGTGCCTATTTCATGATCGGTATCGGTAAGATAATAAAACTTAATAATTTTTTAATCATCAATTACATCTGCACTATTTTGAGAAACGCTTCTGGGAGACATTTTTTTCATTATTAGTGTTATTACGAAAATGATGTCATTGTATACCGGGTGTAATGGGATCATGGTACACCCCTTTTTCTCCTTTAGTTTTGAAGATAATTGTGTAAAATTTGGGATATCCTATATAAATAATAATAAACGGTACCTATTGACATACAAGTGATTTCTTTCACCTCTGGTTTCGCCGGAAGTGACACTAACTTTTGATTTTTAAATGGAACACCCTGTATATTATTGCATTTTTTGAATGCTGCATAATTTTCTTAATCCAACGATACCAAATGAGTGACATTTCAAACGTCAATATTTTTTTATAATATAATTTTTAGTTTTCCATTTAAGTGTGCCATGACGGTTCCGATTTATTCTAAATGACCCGTGTAATGCTAGAAAAATCGAAATCCCTTCAAAAATACTAAATTACGTGATTATGAGCAAATAAAGTTCATCAAAATGGTTTTTGGAGAAAAACTCAATTTTTTCAAATGGAACCATATTGGTACCGTGGTACCATTTATTAATACTATTAATAAGGAATTTATTCATATGTCGGATTAAAAGAAAATAAGAAAATACAATTTTGTTCTAATTAAATGTTAAGAAGTAACTAACTAAGGTGCATGGCTTTGAAAACAATGAAATATTTAGCTTGTCAAACATTTGTTGGTTTACCGGTGTTTTTATTGTATCTTTAAAAATTGTTTAAAATTCTTGTTGTGTTCAAAATACTGCAAATTTATACAAGAGATGAAAAAGTGGACATGTTAATTATTTATGGGGAATGTAGAAAAAATGCCGTTGCGGCTTGACACCTTTATGCCGAACGATATCCTGATAGACAGTGTCCAGCGTGAAATTATTTTAATCGTCTTGAAAGACAATTCTGTGAGCCCAACAATGATCCCGAAGAAAATTTCATTCTTGACGAAGGAACGGAAATTAATGTTTTGGCTCGAGTAGAAATTGATAAGACTGTTTCTTTAAGGTAAATTGGGTTTGAATTGGAAACCAGTCACCAAACAGTAAGCTAAATTTTGCACAAATACCACTATAAATCTTTTAAATACCAATTGCACCAGCTTGTACGAAAATAATTACGAACGTAGGACGGAATATTGCAATTGGATTTTGCAGAAGAACGTGCAGCCAAACGATGGGAATGATTTTATTTTCGGGACGAGTCTAGGTTTACAAATTTGGGATTATTTAACCGACAAAATTCAAAATATTGGTCACAAGAAAATCAAAATTTATTACGGGAGGGTAACTTTCAAGTGCGGTTCGGTTTCAATTTTTTGGCTTGGAATAATCGGTAATAGAATCATTGGTCCAATAATATTTCCCCTGACTGGTGCCAGATACTTGGGATTTCTGCAAAATGAAATTGAGGACAGTTTAGCTGAATTATCCTTCCATTTACGACAGGGAATGTATTTCCAACAAGATGGCGTTCCTCCCCATAATTCAAGGATAGTAATTGATTACCTTCAACGGAGATTCGGAGAAAACGTAATTTCGACGAATGGTCCTGTGAGGTGGCCTCCAAGGTGACCTGATTTAACACCCCTTCATTTCTTTGTTTGGGGTCATTTAAAAAATATTGTCTACGCAACCGCCATTACAACCCGTGAAGACCCGACGCTGCGAGTAAGACGCACAATTAATATCATAACGGCCCAGCAATTGGCGAACGTTCTTTGAGAAACAGCTATGCGAGTTCAGAAGTGCATTGACGTTAATGGACAGCATTTTGAACAACTGTTGTAATGTTTTGTGTTCATTTTTTTGTATTCCAAAGCCACCTTATGTATAACAAGGTAATTAGAACAAAATTGTATTTTCTTATTTTCTTTTTAGCCGTAATTTTGTTTGTATTTATCGCACGTTTTAATACGACATATGAATAAATTCCTTATTAATGGTACTAATAAATGGTACCACGGTACCAATATGGTACCATTTGAAAAAATTAAGTTTTGCCCGAAAAACCATTTTGATGAACTTTATTTGCTCATAAATCACGTAATTTAGTATTTTCGACGAGATTTCTATTTTTCTAGCATTACACGGATTATTTAGAATAAATCGGAACCGTCATGGCACACTTAAATGTAAAACTAAAAATTATATTATAAAAAAATATTGACGTTTGAAATGTCACTCATTTTGGTATCGTTGGATTAAGAAAATTATGAAGAATTCAAATATGCAATAATATACAGGGTGTTCCATTTAAAAAATCGAAAGTTAGTGTCACTTCCGGCGAAACCGGAAGTGAAAAAAATCACTTTTATGTCAATAGGTGCCGCTTATTATGTATATAGGATATCCTAAATTTCAATCAATTATCAAAACTAAAGAGAAAAGGGCGGTGTACCATGATCCTGTTACACCCGGTATATATTGTGTGAATTAATATACATATTAATGTCCTGTTCTACTCCGTTTTTCAAGGAATCACCAGGAAGCAATAATTTTTTTCTACTTAAGCCCGCCGCGAATCCTTTAAAACCAAGCCGAAATGTTTATTATAATTTATATACAAAATTAGATAATTAAACAAGATCGAAGTCGTAAAAATTCATTGCTGTAATTATATCGTAAATACAGAGCACCTTGTGCATTCATACGCTAAAAATAGAACTATAAACAACGCCTTTTTGATGAGGTGTGTAAAAATTTGTTTTAATAAACTGAAAGGCCAAATTTACTATAATGCTTCATCATCAAATAAATACTGTAACGCCCCTACCCCCCTCGTATATTTAGTTTATTTTATCCTGGTCACCGCACCAGTGTGACGACCCAACCCCACCCCCACGCGTCGATTTAGGATTTAATTTATTTAGTCTCACCTGTCGTAAAGCGACTGGTAATACTTAATTAATTAATAATTGACCTCTTTAGTGGTAGGACCCAAATTTGTTGTGTTATTGTAACCTCCCAGGTACGTTTATAAAGTTTGATATTACTATGTTTCATTTATGAGATTTAATTTGCTTTAATTTTGATTACATAATTTTTACCAATTATTATGAACACTAATCTGCACTGCACTGATATGTTTTAAAGAATGACTAGTATGAGTAAGATTTGGCTTTAGATTTATGATTACTGATCTACTAAGAATTCACTTTTTGTACCTGAAAGTAGAAATAAGTCAAGGAAACTCAAATAACGTTTTAACACATTTATTTCTGTAATTAGACAACTGTCTATACAAAATACATGGATATTTAGCTAGTTGAACCTGCAAAACAATCAAACCCAGTTACCTGCCCGAAATCTTCCGCGTCGTAGTTTAAATAACATATGTAAAACCTTACATATGGTTGCAAGAGAGACTTCCCTTGCATGAGGTACCAGAACGTCCTCTGTCAAGAAGATGGACAGGTGCAGACACCATGCTTTAATTTAATTCGCGGACGCGTTGTCACCCGTACAACAGTACCATAAACACAACTAACGCTGCCAATTAATATTCGTTGGGACAACTGTTCATTTATTTGTGGGCTTCGTCGAGTGCACCCCGCCTTTACGGCTTAAACCAAGGTGAAACGAACTACCCCGTAGAGTTTTGTGTCGTGGTTGGCAGGCGCTAACTGCATTTACGCCACGCGTACGGTAGCTATAGTCATAAAACATTTAACGATACTCACTGGATGCCGGCCACTGGGCTCCCTGTCGAGGAGACAAGACCCACCAGTCAAAACACTCAGAGAGTTCAAAAGACTGCATGTGGTGGTATCGGCACCTGACCATACTAATCCGCCAGCTGATCGCTCAAGATCCTCGCACAAGAGGTGAAATTTGATAAAGTTATAGATATTGCAGATTCAACTGGACACTATTTATTTTGTACATTAAATGAATGAAAGTTCCAACTACTACTACTGACCCTATCTGAATTAATATAGGCTATATTAAGTATTAATAAAATGTATTGAGCAGTGCATTATAACAGAAAAACCCTATCTGGAAATCGTTTGGTATCACCGGTCAAATACTGTTAAAAACCACGAAACCCAAGCATATAGAGTCGTACTTTCATTAGCGTTGCCATTCCACTCGTAAGAAATTGAATTAGTTTAATGAATTTTAGTGAGCTTGAATACGTAGAAAATGGCAATGCAATATAACAATTATTTAAATGCCGTCCTTACCAATTCTAGTATACACAGGGCCCACTCCCCCGGATTCTGGATTAACACCTGAGTTACTCGTCTCCATGTCGACGGCGGCGTTGGTGGCTAGTGCACGCTAATGAAGCGCGGCTCCCAATGCTGGTGGCTAGTTATAACTCCGAGACAGAGCCACTCTCTTATTTCGCGATCCCGTAGAACCAAAGCATAAAGCTTGGGGCTGTTAGAGAGTTGACCTAGAGCACAACTACATCACAGAGAGTCGTACAATCTCTTTGTACCCGATTCCTTAGAACCAAGGCGTAAAGCTTGCGGTTGTCAGAGATGTGGCACGACTCTGCCATGGAGAGCTGGACAATCTCTTCGTACCCGATTCCTTAGAACCAAACCGTATAGCTTGGGTCTGTCAGAGATGTGACCTAGATCGTATGAAATCTCGCATATTTATATGATTTCCCGTAAGTGAGTTCGTTGTTCATGCCTGTAAGCTTGACGGAGATAGCCAAACGCTAACTTGTGTTCTTCCGACTGAAATTTAACTCAAGATGCTTAAGGTGAAAAAGTGATATAATGACTGTTTATTAGCCTTTGACCCTATTCTTAGTAAAACTCTTACAACCTAACGTGCTTATGTCGGTTTGTTTATGTTATCGCTTCTCGGCTGGAGAATACTTTAAGATTTTTGTACAGTTTTGTCAATGTTTTAAAATATTAAATGAATACTATGCGTTCTTTTACTTAGCTGAATAATTTAGACTCTATAGTTTGAATGCTACGTTTTCTGCCAAAAATATAAGAAAATGATTTAACCTTTGTAATTTGAGATAAATGCCTGGGAATAATTTAGTTTTATGTAAAAAATTATAGGAAATTTATTCACGATGAAACAGCCCAGGGCTGGGGTGCTTCAATAGTCGTAAACATACCCTACTGTTAATAGTAAAGACTTTTATTGACCTATGTACTTCGTAGTAGCCGTCTTTAATTATGTAATTACTTTATTTTTAGAATAACGTCTAAATCCTACAGACACTGCCGCCATCTTTGATTTTATTATTTATTACCTACCTAGACGTATAATTAATTACCTGTTTCCATTGTTCGAAGTGGTAAGCAGCTTTCACATGTGCAGAGTATTAAAATTGAATTAAATACAATTAGATAATTGTTGATTCGTGGGGGAACCTGTGTTGTGGGTAGTTTGTTCTTTGTTGCACGTTTATAGACCCGGTGGAAATTTCGCAGCTTGGAAATTATTATGTTTGCGATTGGAAATTTGGTTGCGCGAACCGCATCGCGTTATTAAAAGGATTTAAAACAAAATAATTTTGAGGTTGTCAGAGGCTGAGGCCTTTGTTGAATTATACGTTTTTTTTATTATCGATTGGTTATTATTAGAAATATGTGATCTCTGTAAATATCTGATATTATTTTCCTCTACAACATATTTCATAGCGGTTGCCAAACTGTTGGGCCGCATAGACCTAATTGTACTGCCTAATGGTTCTCTTAAACCAGCTAAAAATGGTACAAGAGCTTGTTTTTGTGAAGAAATTTCTTCTTACTAATTTTTTTATATGATTATCAATAGTGTGAATTTCAATATAATTGAAAATAATATTTAAGACAGACATTACTTTTTCATAGAATTGTTGCAGACTTTCGCCTAATTGTCTTAAATTAACTAAATCTCTATTTAAACTATTTTCATCGCGCTGATCGCCAAAATTTTGAGTTAATATGGACTTTACGTCGTCCCATGTAGTATCCCATGTAAATTGGAATGACTTCACGTGCCCTACCTATTAATCTACTTTTAATACCCTCAAATAGTAACAAATTTTGCATACACCCTGGGTCTGTTTTATTATAATAAATAGTTAAGAAAGTTTGTGATATTTTAAAAAAGTTATATAATTCACAGGGTTACCATAGTGGCGATTATATTTAAGTTTTTTAAATCAAAACTTGGTGGAGTGGAGGCATTATGCAACTATTTATTTTACGTGTAACAGAATTATTATAAATACTATAGTTTGTTTCTTCTGTAGAACAATTATGTTTTACTTATATCAGTAGGTATAATTATCTTTTATGAAGAAATTATTTTTATTTGAATTATTGTAAAGGTTAATATTACAGAACTTAAAATTGTTATTTTCAGTACTTTCTTTCGGATGCATTGGTATCTGAATTTTTACATAAATTTCAATGACTAAAATATTAGTAGCTAATTCTCTTAAATTTAACTCGCCCTTCTTATTACTATCACTAAAGGATTCAATGGAAGTTGAGGGTTCTGACATGAATTAATAACTTTTACTTACATTAATTGATGGTTTTCATAGTCTTGGTTTACGAGCAAAGATTCAACGATTATAGCAGACCAATCAGCTCTGTGATTGCTCCTATATTTTTTGACTCGTCTGGAAGTTTTTTCTTTTTTGGATATTTTCTTACCGTTGCTTGTTGATTCTTCCTCTTGGGTTACTCAGTCCACCCAAGATTTCGGTGATTAATGAACGAAAAGACGAGCAAATTTCACGATGAGTTGCCGTTAACGAAGCTTTTTTAAAATATTTATTTATTTAACACAAGAATGATTATTTGAATTGATAGGTAAAATATTATTAACAAATATTACATATTAATAATACAAGTTGACAAGTAGAATCATCACGTCAGAATGCCTGTGGTAGCGCAGCTCTCGAGTTTTTGTGAACAAGGGGTTCGTTCATCGGGTGTTCTCAGTGGTGTTCGTCACTGGTGGTACAGAGTAGGTTGCTTAGTTAACAAGCATCAACGCCTGACAGTGAGTGATAAAGGAATAAACCGACGTGTACAAAGGATAGGCAATAAAACAATTATCTTATATTTATTGGATACTGTACAGGATGGGCAAATTTCGATGTTTGTATAGGGTAACTCAGTAACTGTAAGAGATACAAAAAAATGGAAGACACATTCTCGATCTCTTTTTTTGAGACAAATTCACTGGTGAAAAAAATTTGCAATCGTCTTTTATTTTCGAGTTATAAACAAAAGTTCGATTTTTCGACTTTTTAGACATGTCAATACTTGGTTGTTTGTAAAGTTATGAAAAAACAACTTTTACATTCTTGCGACACTTTTTTTATGTATAATACAGTGGCGTCGAGAAAATTAAAAGAAAGTGCAATTTCGAGTTATCGCATAAAGTTGTATTTTTTAAAATAGGAATCATAGTTGGTTATGGTTTGGTTAACAAGGAAATTTTTTTCTCTTTCAAACTATATATCATATGTTGGGTCGCCTTTGATGTGTAAGTAATCAATAGCGAAAATAATCCTTTAGTAGATTACTTTTTGTTTTTTTTTTCATATTTATTCCAAGTAAGCATGTGTCATCTATGACAGTGTTTATCCGTTTGTCAGTAAATTCCATATTAATTATTTTGTTTCCGTCATAATTACATCCCATTAATCGTAAAAGTGATGGCGTCTTACGAAAATTACGAGAAATATGATATGCTAGAATGCTTTAATCAAAGTAATAACAATTGTGACATTGCATCCGAAATATATTTCAATCGCTATCTAGAAAGAATACAACCTAATAAAGCTAGGTTAAAAGCGAATTTCATTAATTGTGGGTCCTTCAACAAGCCAAGACCAAAAAATTACAACATTGAAAATGCTGAAGTAACTTCTATATGTAATTGGAATGGAGGTTGCAAATCCTTCAATTCAAATTGAAGCTGATTCTGGGATTTCAAGACGTCGAGGGTTTGAGTATTTTGAAGACATAGAAATTGAGGCCTTATATACAATAAGGAAACAACATCACCTTCAACCAACTGATTTTCAGGGGAAGATTGGAGTTTTATATATGGTATCGTCAAAAAAAATCAACAAGATCCATTCTTCTCTAGTAGTTTAGACAGATGAAGCCTACATTAGCAATGCAGGAATTTTCAACAGGCAAAACGAGCCCTGAGATGAACCCTCACCGTACCGTTGACGTGCGATCTCAGGGACGCTTTGGTTTTAGTGTTTGGTGTGCTCTATGTGGCAATCATGTTTTAATGTATTACATATATCAAGAAAATCTTAAACCACAAAATTATGGAGGAATTTATGGACAATCTACCCTTAATTGAGGCAAGAAATCAGTTCTTCCAACAACCACCTCATAATATCAAGACCGTTTCAGAATTATTAAATACCAATTTTGGAAATAACTGGATGGGAAGTTACGGACCAGTGAGGTGGCCACCATGATCACCTGACTTAACGACACTGGATTTTTTTTTTTTTTTTTTTTTGGGGGCCACATGAAAGACAAATTATACAAGAAAACCAGTACCGACATAAATGAACTCACAAAATTTTATAGACTGTGTGAATTCCATTTCAAATCTTCATATTTATAATGCAGTTTAGAATGCTATGAAGAGGTGTAATTTATGTATCCAACATAACGGAAATCAGTTTGAACATTTACATTAATTTGAATTTTTATTTTGTAATTGTAATGTATTATAATATTAGATATAAATATCTGATTTTTTTGGTCGTGGCTTGTTGAAGGACCCACAATTGATGACATTTTCTTTTAACCTCTTAAAAATAGCTTTATTAGGTTGTCTTCTTTCTGGATAGCGTTTGAAATATATTTTGGATGCAATATCGCAATTGTTATTTGATTAAAGCATTCTAGCATATCATATTTCTCATAATTTTTGTAAGACATCTTCACTTTTACAATTAAATGGGGTGTAATTACGGAAACAAAATTATTAATATGCAATTTACTGACAAACGGATAAACAAACACTCTCATAGATGGCACACGCCTACTTGGAATAAATATAAAAAAACGAAAAATTAATTTACTAAAAGATTATTCTCGCTATTAAAAACTTACACATCAAAAGCGACCCCACATATGATATATAGAATAGAATATAGCTTGAATGAGAAAAAAAATCCTTTTTAACTAAACCATAGCCAACTATGATTCCCTTTAAAAAAAATACAACTTTATGCCATAACTCGAAATTGCACCTTTTTTTAAATTTTCTTGATGCCACTGTATTATACAGAAAAAAGTGCCTCAAGAATGTAAAAGTTGATTTTTCTTAACTTTACAAACAACCAAGATATAGACGTGCCTAAAAGTCGAAATTTTGTTTACAACTCGAAAACAAAGACGATAGCAAATTTTTGTTTTTGCCAGTGAATTTGTCTCAAAGAAAGAGATCGAGAATGTGTCTTCCATTTTTTTCTTGTATCTGTTACAATTACCGAGTTACTCTATACAAACATCAAAATTTGCCCACCCTGTACAAGTGTCGCCCTCCTATATCCTCCTAAAAAAAATCAGTATCCGCTTTCTTGGCAATTGATTCAAATGCCAAAGCCGATACATTGCAGCAATGCGAACAAAACAAAAATATTGTAGCATTCACTGCGAAATGACATTCAGACGCATTTCCAAAAAAAAATATTTTGTTTCAGATATTGGTTATCCTGATGTATTTAATGATATAATTTATCCTGGTATGCAACAGTGCATAAGTGCGGCTATATTAATTCAGCAAAACAAATTAGACCGAAGACAAAATTGTTTTAAACTGTATGGAGCAGATTTCATTTTAACAGAAGATTTTAAACCATGGCTATTGAAAATTAACGATACTCCAATTTTAAATGCTTCAATTCCTCTAACTGAGAAAATGTATCCCAAAGTTTTGGAAGATGTGATAAGAGGTAATCTAATAATTGAAACAATATAGGCACACTACATTTGAAACTATTCTTCACGAATTATCACGCCACCTTTCAATTCCACTGATAGATTTTTTTTTAATAAAGGGATCACCTAAAAAAAATTAAAATACCAAACTATTCCAACAGATGGTAAAATTAATTTATAAATACTAATAAATAATAACAAATAATACCTAAATAAGGTATAATCGTAAACCTCTCACTTTATTAAATTGAAGATTAAATGAAGTTGCCATTTAAAAATTTGTATCACACAAATGGAAGTGATAAGCATTAATTGAGATTGTCCATTAGTAAAAGATGCTTACCAAATAAGTGAAAATCTTTCTTGAGGCCGCAGCATATGCCATATATAGACCAGTTTCTGGTTTTTGCCTTCTTTAGTGAAAAGTAGGTATACGCCATGACAACAAAGAGGTTCTCATACTTTTCAAGACTGTACTATTTTGCTAAGAAAAATAGATTATAATAATACCCGTTCTAGTTGCAAAAAAGTTCAAAATACCTAAGCTAGATTTTAATAAATTTTTTTACCCAAATGGAATATTTATTTTATCGTTTGCTAATTCCAAAATTAATAAATCTCCTTTCCTGTATATAGAAGATGCTGGAGCAAGATGTTGATTGAGCATTTTAAGATATTTTTGATTAAGGTTTAATACAAATAAAATATACATCTTTCATTTGTAATGATACTTTATTTTAAAACTCATAATACTGTGTAGATAGTCTTTTACAAAACTTTTGTAAAATGTCAAATAATTATGTCAATTTATATTTATTACATTATTTACTTTTCGTTTTAGTTTTTTCATGTTTTTTTTTAAATTTGTTATACCACTTTCCAAAAATGGTTGTAAACAGACATTTTCACATTTTAAAATATAATGGTCTCAAGTAGCACACCGTTTGTTTGTTTTGTGACATCTGTCAAAACGTTGGCACGACAACTCGATGTGCTACTTGGTGGAATTTAAGAACTATTTTTATTACAGCACTTCGTGTTGCTTCCTTCTCTTTATTATTTTCATATACATCTTTTACTCACTTTTGTATTTATTAATTTCTTTTCATTAAATATTAGCAAAATAGATAATCACATATTTATTCTTTGATTTTACAGTTGTCGTTGACTATGAAAAAAATGACAAAGCCAATACTGGTGGTTTCGAACTCGTATACGAGGAAAAAGTAACAAAATCTTTATTGAATGAGGCTCTCGTAGTCGCAAGTACTCATATGAAAAGCGACTACTTCTACACACCACCCCTAAATGAAATATACAATTTTATAGGCAAAGGGACAATCACATCTAATTTGAACAATATTATAGAAACTGAAGCTGCCGATTGTATAAAACAAATTGGCAAGGGAATAAAAAAAACCCTTGAAGATCTATTACCCCTTCTAACACATAAAAATCAGAAAAGAATTAAAAAGGAAAATAGGGCTATAGAAACTGTTGTGACAAAAGATATCACAGAAACAAGAGAAACTCAGACAACAGAACAAGCAGAACTAGTCAATTTATTAAGAGTAAGAAACTCTATAGATATTAAAGAGTCTCGTTTATCTGATAAACCCTTGGAGCTTGAAAAAAACATCAGAAATGTATCTGTCGAAACTGTTATCCCTGATATGCCTGTTAATATTACCCATATACCTACATGGAGCGGAAAACCCATTGGAAGCATTTCAGGAGTTCAAAGCATCGGTCGGCATTTAGTAAAGCCAGCGATCGTAAAGCCTATGTTGAAACCTACAGAAAGCAAATACTGACATTACTGACACTGAAAAGTTAAAAGTATAATCTATTTAAAACCTATGAAAAAAGAATCTTGAGGTACATTATCTGGTTCAGGACCCTTTAAAGTTTTTTTAAAGAAGAACCACAACAATTGTTATTAGTGTGATAGATGTTTTAATATTCTGATTAAAAAAACTAAAACTCTATAAACTTATATTTGCACTTTATAGAAAATACATTAATTAATCTTTTAATTATTTAAATTATCCTTATTTACTTATTGTATGAATAAATGTTTTTGTATAGTTTACAATTTAAATAACTGTCCACTTCACGTCATAAACACTAAACACTAGCTAAATAACTGGTTTTAAAGAAAATGATAATTTAGGCCTTGAATTATTTTTCCCTAATATTTTTTTCTGCTCCTCTTTTGTCCTTTTCTCTTGTTCTTTTCTTAGTCTCTGCCTCTCCTCATCAATTTTTCTTTGTTCTTCCACCATTGCTAACCTTTCTTCTGCCTAAAATTAAAAAATGTTTATTCTCCGTACAAATTAAATATGACACTTTAAAAAATATGATACATTATTACAAGTAATGACTATTTTTATGACCTTATACAAGGTGATTCAGAAAACGTGATCACCCCATTTATCAAATTCAGTTATAAATGGAGAGTTGCGGTAAAAACTGACGATTCAGCATTTCAATTGAACCAGATTTCACATGTTGGGAAAACCATTTCACTAAAACTGAATACAGGGATACCTCAAATTTTGACCAACATTTTTTTTTACCACATCGCAATATTGAGCAAGATGTCCTTGAAAAGATCTTTAAATGTTTTATTGATCCTAAAAACGAAAATATTAAGTGGTTCCAATTTTATGCTCAAAAACGTAAAATTTGCACCTTATATATAAATAATTATTCCCCAGTTTTTGCATGGATTAAGTTGTTTTAAAAATTTCACTTGTATACAAATCAACTATCCTTTTCGGTAAAGTTTTATCCACCCACGCCATTTTTCAAAAACACATCTTGACGTATAAAATAAGAACCCATTCTCATTCAAAACCGTTAAGGTAGTCAATAGCGCTTATCAAGATACTTCCAATGATATGTAATTCAATAAATATTTTATTTGAAATATTTACCAATTAAGAAATTACTTACGTCCTCTTTAAACTTCGGCATTTTGCATAAAATCCAATTTCTGATGAAAAACTAAAACTTGCCGGATTGCCAAGACCCCAAGTATTCAATTTTGTTAGGCATTTTTCAGATTTTTCAATTACTCAAGCAACAAAAAATCTGATAAATTTTACCTTTTTGAGAATAAAATTGGAAACGTTTATCGTGCGGTAAAAAATATTTTGGACCAAAATTTTAAGGCACCTCAGTAAATCAGAGTTTTAGTGAGTCTCAATTGAAATGAAATGAATGAAATGAAATTTATTGTGTAACAGTGACAACAATTTAATAGTTTAATTATGTGTCTAAAAATTCCCTGAGGGGGAATACAATATGAGGATAACAAATAAAAGGTGTTCATCAGTAGCACATGAATAATAATAAGAAATATGATGACAACTTAAAAAAAAAGAAAAACTAGAAATTACATTTTTACATATTACGTATTACACTATTAGACATAAACACATGGTTACACATATACATATATCTGTTCAATTAAAAATTGTCCCATTCACTTCCGCTAAAGAGTAGGATTCTACATTTATGAACATGTTTTTAATATATTTTTTAAAGATATTTATAGAAGTCATTTTTTTTTAAAATTTGCTGGCAGAATGTTATAAAAAAGCAGACATCTGTAAAAACAACCATTTTCTAGAGATGTGTTATATATCGGATAAGAAAAAGTATCTTTGTATCTTGTTTCATAACTTGATTTCTAATGTTATCTGTAAACTAACTCTTATGCTTGTAAATAAAACAGAGACACTCATACACAAAAAGGAACTGTTAACAGATTTAATGCCTTAAAGTGGCCACGCATGATTCATGTAGCTTTAAATCAGATAAGATTGGTAGTGCTCCTTTTTGTACAAGAAATACCTCATTAACATGAGATCCAGTCCAAAATATTATCCCATATGACAATGTGCCATAAAATTGTCCGTAATACGCTGTCAGAAGAATATTTCGATTCACTACCTTCTTCAGTTCTTTCAGTGAGTAACAAACTGTACGAAGTTTGCTACAGAGTGCATATACCTGTTCCTTCCAATTCATATGCTCATCTATGACAACTCCTACAAATTTTGTGTGCTCTGTGTGATTTAATTTTTGCATTACTGATGTCTATTTATTTGGGATACTCAGTTTTATTTCTACTATGTTTGAATAAAATACACTCTGTTTTGTCATTATTTAATATTAACAAATTCTGTTGAAACCATTCTGATATTTTTTGCATCACATACGTTGCTTCAGTCTTAATGCCCTCATAAGTTTTTATCAAAGATTGGTATGTTAGTGTCATTGGCATAAGTGGTTATAAAAACAGAGTCATTACTTAAATACTGCTGCAAAACGTTTATGTATAATAAAAAAAGAATTGGCCCAAGTACGCTGCCCTGTGGTACTCCTAATGAAATTTTTTGAGTACTAGAATAATATTTCAAGGAATTTGATGTGATACACACTTTCTGCTGTCGCTCATTAAGATAGCAACTGAACCAGTCGTTGGCTGGATCTCGTCCCTAATTTACCAATTTATTTAAGGTTCAATTAACACAACCCTTGGATAGATCGAGGAATATTCCAAACACCACTATCTAGATAATCCATTCCTCCTACAACAGGTTCTTTTAACATGTTAAATTAGATTATTTCGCACTTATGGGCCTGTAATTATCATTGAAGTAGAATCACCTTTTTTGTATATTGGTTTAACCACAGCTAACTTTAACATTGATAGAAACATCCCATTTCGAAGGGATTTATTTACTATGTAGGTCAGTGGTTCGAGTACAAAGCAGCTAATTTTTTTTCAACATAATATTGCTTATATTATCTTTACCACTTGAATGTTTATTTCTTAAACTGTTAATTGATTTTTAAAATTTCACTGTGTATTACTTCAGATAAGAAGATCGGAATTAGTATTACAAGTGATGTGTTTGAGATTATTATTTGCAGGAATTGCACCAGCCATATGGACAAAACAATTGTTATATAATTCACTTGTGTCGCGGAGAACTAATTCTTCCCACTTTCAGAATTAATAATACTCCATATGGTTTTAGATTTATTACAAGAGTTATTAATTTGGGATTCATAAAAAAACTGTTTTTTCATGTATAAGAAGATTAGTATAACAACTTTTATAATCCACATAAATTTGCTTTGTATCCCTATTTTGCTGATAGGATTCATGTAATAAATTTAAAGTTTCTCTGGCAGTGTAAACATTTTCTGACATCCATTTTACCTTTTTCTTACTTTGAATCTTAACTAATTTCAAGGGGAATGATGAAATAAACTGACTTTACAGAGTTCTACTAAAGTTATACATATCATCTACAGTTGTAGCTTCATAAACTGTTAACTACGTTTCCTGAGATAGTAGATTATAAAAATGTTCATAATTTTCTGCGCTGAAGATACGTCGATGTGCATATTTTGAATTGAAATGCTAATTCCATGACCGCAATTCGCCATCTGTAATTGATATCAAGAAATAGGGGAGTGGGGTGGGGTGTGGGGCAGTAGTGATCATATTTTCTGAATCACTGTATATGTGGAAGAGGAAAAAACGTTCAATTTCTCTGGTAAAATTTAAAAATGTTAATCTTTGATTTGGCAGCTTAATGGTCAAACTATTCTAATCTTAGCATATGTGGCTAAAGTATTTCATAATCATAAATAACCTTTAAATGCAGTGGTACACCAATAACATTTACCTTTCCGATATCCCTACATACCCCAACACAAAAACCGTACTATACACAAATGACACGACCATTTACGGACAATCCTCCTATGCTGACATCTACACAAAAAGTACAGTACCACATAAACAAACTGACTACTACAAGACATGGAAGATAAAATTAAACAAGGACAAGACTGAAACTATCACATTAACACAGAAATCATGAATATTAACACTATAATAAACTAAAAATTAATAATAAAAAACAGCCAAAAAAAAAACGTAAAATACCTTGGAGTTACATTGGATAGACGACTAAGATTTAAGCATATAACTAACACAATTTACAAGACTTACGGAATATTTATTAACAGACAATACCCCCTAATAAATAGACGTAGCATCCTAACAACAGACAAAAAACTCTTAATATGCAAGACGATACTGAGACTGACATTAACTTACACTTGTGCGGCCTGGAGCCATATTTCAGACACACAATACAAACGATTACAGACAACACAAAACAAATTATTTAGATTACTCACGAACTCAAACAGATATTCACGCATAGAAGACCTACACAGACTAGCAAACGTCAACTACATACAACCACATATATACGAAACTGCAACGAAATTCTTAAAAGCAAACATCAAGACTGACCAGAGACCTAACGCACCCGAGACGATACGACGACGTACAACATACAAATATATACACGAAAGACTACCACTTTACAATGAACAACGATAACTAGACTAACATACGGATAATCCCTCATGACAAATCCCTCTATTAAGCAACTTCCCATAAACTATCCCCCCCCCTTCCCCCACAAAAGAACAAGTCAATAGCTCACGGGCAAATGAAAAGAAAGTTGAGCAGATTTTTCTACATTATTTTTCCTGCATAAGCTCAAGACACCACACAGACATGAACATGTAGTCAAGTTTAATTTATTAAAGCATTCTGTGTAGTATGGCGAACGTCCTGTTTTCAGGAAAGGACAAAAAACAAGAAAAACTATGACCGTAAAGGTATTTAGGCCATACCAGCGGCCTGGGTTGGTGTCTACCGCGGCACACTTGAATGTAACGCCGACTTGAGAAGCATTCATGCTAAATAAAAGAATTAATAAATGTATTAAAATGGAAATGGAAAATGGTACACCAATATGTACGAATAGAAATTTAGCACAAGAAATGCATTCTAATAATACATTTCCAATCTAAAAACTCTTATAATTTGCGCCCAAATATTAGAATATGTAAAATTTATGAATTTGTAGAGTATACAGGGTGGTCCTTAAGTAATGGTTGACATTTTCATTTTAATTTCCTGCCGTAATTCAAACAGTTCTGAAAATATCGATCTGAAAATTTTAACAAATGGTTTTTTGGGATGGAAAATAATCTGTTCCCAATTATTTGGTCTAAATACCTACGAACTGCACCTAAAATTGGAGGCGGTTACCATTATTGCCCATCCAAAATATCTTCAAAACTGCTTAAATTATGACAAAAAATTAAAATTTCTACTTTAGCACCCTGTTTCTCTTTTAATATCAACATTTGGACTAAGATAAGTTTAGTTGAATTGGAATATTTTGATATCCAGAATCCACTGTTGCTCTGTGTCCCATTACTTAAAGACCACACCTCGGAAAAAGGGCAAATTATCTTGTAGGACAGTAAGTAACACAATGTGTGATACCTCAGTGGAAAGAAGATACTGATCAAGAACTTGGCATATGCATGTGCAGTGGCGGTTTTGATAGGGAGGACGATGGGGCGGCGCCCTCTCTGTTTAAACAAGAAACAAATAATATTGTAATATACTTTGACTCTTTGATATAAATTTTAATATTTTGTTTAAGTAACTATTTTTTACATCTTGTAAATGTAAATGCTGTACCAATCGCTACAACATTCCGTTCGTACCAATTACGTAAACACAAACCTATTGTTGCTAGATAGGCTTTGACAGGCGGTTTTGTTGTCGTCCCGAGATTGTCTTATTTTACTCGTATGCGCCACAGCTCGCGTCGCTAATTTGAATGTTAAGTAATGACTCGGATAAGCAGTGGGCCAGACGATCAACCTGCTGTCCTCACGTGTTTCATAGATCAGTGCTCAGTGTGGTTTGTATTTTCATTTTTCAAATTGTGACAGTTGCCCTTTGTTTATGTTTTTTTCCTTTATTGTAACAAGTTAAAATGGAAATAAATAAACTAGACAATATTATTGACAAACCTTTGTCATATCAGGACGAACTAAACATTAAGGAACTTGGACCACCTCGACCAAATTTATTAATTCAGTGGATAAAAAAAATGGCCGAGAATTCACTAGGCACTTTACTAGTGTTTTGTATAAAAATGCAAGTTGGTTGTGTGGTTGTGAATCAAGAAATGCATTTTTCTGTTTTGTGTGTTTTAATTAAACCAAATAGGGCCAAGAAACTTGGAGATGGAAAGGTATATCAGATATAACACTTGGTTGAAAATGTTAAGACACAAAATGTGTGTCTCATTTATTAATATTCAGTTTCAATTAGAATCAATACATCGTCATTCTATTAAAGAACACAATGAAATGAAAAAGTTAAGGGAAATTTGTATATATTGAACAAAATAATAGACTGTATAAAATTTTGTGGAGCGTTTGAATTTGCGTTGCGAGGGCACCATGAATCTTCAGACTCTAAAAAATCCTGGAACCTTTAGAAGCCTCTTAAATTTGATTTCCGAAGTAGATAATGTACTTAAAGATCATTTAAAAACTAATAGTGCATTTATGGGGATTTCTAAAACAATTAAGAATATTTTAGATGCGATTTTGTATGTTTGCCAGGAAATAATTAAAAATGATATTAAAAAGAGTAATTATTTGACAATTCAGGCAGATGAAACTACGGATTCATCCAACAAACAACAAATGACAATAATACTAAGGTATGTACTGAATGGAGAGATGTATGAAAGATTTTGGGATTTTTTTTTCCGGAAAATTATACCGCGGATAGGCTTAGTGCGACTATTTTAGAACAATTGAAAATACTAGAGATTGATAAAACACCAGAAAAAGTGATTAGTCAAAGTTATGATGGTGCAGCTGTGATGAGTGGCAAAAACAGTGGCATACAGGCAAACATTAAAAATGTATATAAAGGAGCTCATTCATTGTTACGCTCATCAGCTAAACCTTATTATAACACGGGCTGCTTCTCAACACCAAAAATTAAAAGTATTTTCTGCAAACTTAGAATCCTTTTCATCTTATTTTTCAAGAACGAATTCCGAGGGGCCAACAACTAGATGGAATTATAATATTAGAGCGGTAACAACTGTTTACTCGTATAAAAGCAAATTGGAGGAATGTTTTCAAGAAATAATTGAAAATGAAACTGATACGACTTTAATTTCTAAAACTTCCGGTATGAAAATGACCCCAATTTTTTTGTATTGGTTGGAGCTTTTTAAACAAAATTATGCCGCATATGGATATTCTGTACAACCAGGTCCAACAAAGAAAAATCTATCCTGCTAAAGTTAAAATATATGTACGTGATTTTAAAAAATATATTCAAAATATTCGTGATGGAATTTACGTACCCACAAATTTACCAACTTCCTCAAAACGTAGAAGAATAGAAGATAACAATATGATTGTTGCTAAAGAAGGTTTTGATGTTATTGTTTCATGCGTAGAAGACAGATTTAGCTTTAATGAACATTTAGCAACTCAGATTTAATTTTCCAAATAATTCATTTGACAATGTTAAAGAAGCGTTTCCATTTTTAGACAGTGTAAAGTTAAAACATGAATTAATAGTTTTATATAGTCGTGATGAATTTATTACATTAAGTGGAGCTTTACCACTTTTACAAATGTTAGAAGAGAATAATTTAACAGACGCCTTTTCGGAAATTGTAAAATTACTTGAAATTATGTGTACAATTCCTATGACAACTGCAGAAAGTGAACAAAGTGTTTCAACTTTAAAGCAAATAAAAACATTTTTAAGGAGCACCGTGTCTCAGGGCCGCGTTGGTGCATTAGCTATGTTGTCAATTGAAAAAGGGATGATTAAAACTACAAATAATTTTAACGATCGAGTTATAGAAGTCTTTGTTTACCAGTAGGAAAGACGAGCTGAATTTGTATACAAACCTGTAGCAGAAGGTAATTTTTTTTTTACATTTTTGTTGCAAAAAATTGTTTAGGTACCATGAATTTTCTAGATATGTAAAAATTTTAATCGTGTCGCCCCGCCAATACTGTAATATGCGAGCCGCCACGGTGTATGTGCGGTAATCGTAGACCTAAAGACTTCATTCAAAACAAATGATTGTCATACACTAATGAGCTCATTTAGAACTTTTTTATTTCCTATTTTGAAAATGCGCATCATAATCGATTTGTAAAAAATTTAAAGCACCATAACGGAGATATACCCTGTTGTAACGTCACAAGAGCATAACATCTCATAGCACAAAACTGTAATCACTGTTTTTAAAAATGCAACAAAACACTACAATTAAAGATTCACTTTGTGTGGATGACAAAGATGGAGACTTTGAACTAGACGAAAACAGTTTCTGGGAGAAGTACCAAACAGAAGATAAATAAATAAATCGGAAAATACATTTATGTTAATCTAAGACCTTTTGTCTAGTCAAAATTAACTCAGTGTCCGATCCATACGAGACAACTGGTTAGACAGCAGGTGAAGTTCGTGTGAAAATGACACTTTCACAGCATATTCGGGAGTTTCAAAGATGTTACAAATTCAAGCTCAAATATTTCAATTGCTATTAACTCTACCAATATGAAATTTTCATGGGATATCTAGGCCTCAAACATAAGACAAATTAAGTAAAAATGTGTAAATATCACTGAGCCCATTCTAAAGCGACTGGTTTTTCTAAAACATCTGCTGTGGTTAGAAAGTAATTATTTAATAATTATATAAAATGTAATAATCAATATTCGGAAGCCATATCCAGCAAGCATGTGTCCTTATTCTATACTTTTTATTTTCAGCAAATTCATTCTAAACATTAATGTTAAGAATGAATGACGCATCGGATGTCCATTACAACTTCATCAAAAGTAAAAAAAATTTCAAATAAAAATAAAAAAAATTTCAAATAAAAATAAAAAAAATTTCAAATAAAAATAAAAAATATTTGCAATTTTGATAAATGAAAAAATTAATTTTTATATAGGGATGTTTGATAATCGGTTAATTATTTTTAATTTAAGGCTACAAAATCAGTTCCACTAAGGATTTTCAGTTTCCAAATGTCCAAATCTTTGGCTTGATTAAAATTATATATATTGTAAAAGAAGCAAAAATAACAATTTGTAGATATAAATACCATATATCAAAAATATTTGTGAAATTGCTGAATAAAACGCAGATCTCGGTGATTCGGGAAATTAGATGCTTAACCTCACAAACAAGTGTGAAATATACTAGCGCAAAATTTAAATTTTGGTAAGTTACTGGCCATATACATGCGGTAAAACGTACCAACAAGTTTCCAAAAATGGAAATATTATCATGATAACTTACAACATGCCTTAATATTTTTTTTCTTAAGAATAAAAATTAATTACCAATTTCTTTTGGGCTTCTTCAATCTTTCTCTGATTTTCTTCTAAAATTTTCTCCACCATTTCCTGCTTTTTCCTTTCTTCTTCCTATAAAACATTTAATTAAATTAATAATCGCACACAGCCATATTGTGTCCGCTCCTAGCTCACTTTCAGTTACACATATCTTTGCATTAGAAAACATGATTAAATAAAACAAGATGCAAAGATATGCACAAACAATCATTTCTTGCAAAACAATGAGGATTTAAAGATTGAACCTAATTACAGTTTTTAAAAATACAAACTTTTACAAAAACTAAATCTTTTATTGAGGAAATTTTGAGTAGAATTAACCAAATAAATGTTGTCACTTTTCAGCACCATCACATGTTTGATACTGATAATTACGTTTTCTTCCTTTTCAAAACAAAAATATTTATTACTATGAAATTCCAATTAATTTGAAATTATAAATTAACTAAAAATGGCTTAAATCTTTGAAAAAAATAATAATACATGTGTATTCACAATTCTTTAAGTTGATTTATGCCAACTGCAACAATAATAAATTGACAAAATATGCTATCACGAGTGAATGGGAGTCAATGATAAACCATGATAATTTGTCTCAAAAAAATTATACATACATTTAATTTCTACCAAATATAATTGAAGAAGTATTGCAAATTGTTCAAAGAATTATCATACCTTTTAATATAAAAACAAAATGCATGTTTCAGTGGCAGCTGGTGAAATTTAGGCTGTGGTCATATCTTAATATTGGAGCATAGGACCCAGGCGATATTTTAAGGCATCACTATCAAGACTATAATGGAGTTTTGCAGAAAAAAAAATTGCGATAGAAATTTGCAAAAAAAAGGTGAAAAAATTGTGTGCCTAACCAGGTTATTTTTTATAAACCATTCGTAAAATACTTGCAAAATATTTTTTTTTCAGAATCAGATGGAAAATATATAAACAGATTTCTAATTTCACCAAAAAATATTGCTTTTTTTATAAAGTTACACCATTTTGAAATATTATTTTAGATTCATTTTTCACTATGCAAATTTCAAAAAGGTATAACTATAAAAAATCAATATTTTATATTTTCCACCTGATTCTGAAAAAAAAAAATGTTTTGCAAATATTTTACAAATTGTCTAAAAAATAACCTGGTGAGGCACACATTTTCAAACATTTTTTTCGCAAATTTCAATCGGAATATTTTGTGCAAAACTTTTTCATTTAGCCTTGATAGTTATGCCTTAAAGTATCGCTTGGAGCCCCATGCTCCAATTCTAAGATATGACATAACCTAAATATAACCAACCGCCACTGGCATGTTTGATTGATACTAAATCTAGGTCGCTTGTTATGAGACTAAAAATATACTAGTGTCACATGATTTCTAAAAAACTGTTATTAAGAAAAGTTGTTTGAATCACATGCTAGATCAACTTGCAACAACAAAAGATTCGAAAAACAAATTTCACTTTTTTAAATTTATAAAATATTTGGTTTACATCACAACTTAATATAACATGCTACAGCACTACCAATAAAAAAAATTAAAAATGGAAAAAAAAGGTTTAGATTCTGGATTTTGGTCAAAATTTTCATATTGATCCAGAAAGTACTTACAAACAATTTTTCTTAAAAGCCCGTTTTCGGCGAATTTTTTTAAATTATTGTTATATCGTTCATACTGCCATTTTGAGCCTCATGAAAAGCAGAATAGATCGCCACAATAATTTTTTTCTAATTTAAATCCTTACCAATGGTGCGTACTTTTTGGATGACCTTATATATGCACTTATTCAGGCCTATGATGGACCCTCTTGTTATTATTATTATCACAGGGTCATTAAACTCTTATTCAGTCAGAAACCGCTTTTTTTGAAAAATCTTTATTTCTGATTGGCTATAACTTTTAACATCCCTATTATAAATAATATAAGAGGATACATCATAGGCCTGATTATATACATATATTCAATGGTCTATCAATACTTAACCAATGTGTTTCAAAATATATTTTTAGATACTAAATCCTAAATGTGTAATATGGATATACTTCAAAAGTGACAAAACTCATACCACAAACTCAAAATGTTCTAAACTTCCTCATTTATTCGCATCAAAATTAAGTGTTTTCATTCACAGCTAGGTATGGACCAGTGAGGAATAAATACAAATACAAATCCTGAGTCATAGGTCTTAAGAGGTAAAAAGTACACCACCCAAAATTAAATAGGGACACTGCTAAAAAATCCAATGGATCAGATTTTGTATTAATTACATTTATAAAATATAAGCAATTTTTTTAAATGAATAATCTAATGATTGTATCTGAATTTTTTGTTATGACAATGGGAGAAGCAAAGAGAAATATATAAGGTTATAGTTTGATAAACCGAATTTATATAAGTGATGAGACTACATTTTCTTTTTATAATCAGTGAACTGTTAATGATAATTATTTTACATTCTAAATATTCTATGCCTTCAATTAATTAATTAATAGCAATCACTTCGTCTATTTCTGAAATTTTTTTATTAAATATATCATAATATAATGTTAAAATGAAGGGACTATTTTTTCCTGGCATTTTCAGGGATAGCCATTCTAAAATCACTGTTATAGGAGCCAGGGAAGCTAGTAAATGGTACATAATACACCCTAATCATGTTTTTTAAAACCATTTTACAGTTGGCAATACTGTACATTACTATTGTAAGCAATACATTGCAATAGCAAGATGGTGCCTGCAACATTTCTTGTCTTTATTTTTACAGATGGCAATGGGGACGTCCCACTATATTAAAAGTTGGATTTCTTTTTATCGTATATGATGTAATCAGTATCCATAAGTCGTTGGATTAAAAAAAAAATTTAACTACAAAAAAAAATTATAAGTTTGGATTAATTTAAAGTTGCCGCCAATTAATCAACCAATGAAATAATGTGCCCTGTGATATGGCCGAACCTATGTTGCCATATTTTCTTTATTTAAGTATTGTTTTTGGTGGTTAAAAACTCTTGAGAATATTTGTGATTTTGAACGATTTCGTGAATTTGTACATTCATTTTTTGTGTTATATCAAACATGTTCAAAAATAAATAAATAAATAAATAAATAAATAAATAAATATATATATATATATATATATATATATATATATATATATATATATATATATATATATATATATATATATATATATATATATATATATATATCATTTTTGTAGTAGGTTTTATTGATTTATATTCCATTTAATGAATTGCGAAGAAAATTATTCTGTTAT
Source organism: Rhamnusium bicolor (assembly GCA_029963845.1). Classification (NCBI taxonomy): domain Eukaryota; kingdom Metazoa; phylum Arthropoda; class Insecta; order Coleoptera; family Cerambycidae; genus Rhamnusium; species Rhamnusium bicolor. The sequence continues at coordinate 78,473 of JANEYF010000326.1, read as the reverse complement.
TGATTTCTATTAAGATTTATAATTTAAATTCTTTTAAAACAGTAAAATTGTTTAAGATTTTTTAATAAAATGTATGCTCCAATACTATTTAAATAAAATCATCAGAATTGCAAGTTAAAAATAAACAAGAATAATTGTAATAATTAATTAATATTTGTTTTCAATCGTCAATTCCGTAACAGCAACAGAGAATAAATCTATAACATAATCTAACTTATTCGATTTTTGCTGTTTTTTTTTTAATATTTAAATGTCGAAGCTTTAAACAGGTACAAATAAAATTTTCTTTTGTAATATGGTAAAAAAAAATCTATGTAAATGAATTTATAGTTGTATTTATAATTGAATAAGTAATCACCAATCACGCTTTCAAATAATACGTAAAACTAGCAATACTGCGGTCATCTTCACGTTCATTGGCTGCTTGTGTTTGGCGCTAAACCTAGTCGGATGATGTCATATGACTAAAATTCAAAACTTTATTTTTTTTAACCCCTTTCCAGGACTCAAAAAAATCCGGAAAAAATATTGTGTGAGCTCATATTTATAAATACTATCGAATAAGCGATTAAAAAATATATGTGGGAAATGCCCATTCTCTTTAAATTGCAATATTTGGCGCAAGAATCGCTACCAATGTAAAAATAAAATGTACTATGTCAAAACAGTCTACATATTAACGTCATTAACTTAACTTTATTTCGTAATTTGTGTTTATCTTAACCTCTTACATCAAATCAAAATAAGGCTGTCAAGGGCCATGGTTCATAAACAAGAACTGTGGCAAAGGGCGACAAATGTTCTAGTAACTTATGTCTAAGTTAGTAACATGAGAATCACTAAATTATCCATTCAAATTGCAGCCGAAACTGCAATAAAAATCAGGCAGAATCGATTTTCTGAAACGTGTTGCAATGGCAAGAGAATTGCGAAAAATGTTCAGCTGACTCTCAAGTTCACATGCCTTTCATCAAGATTTATTGTGTATTGCAAAAGTATTGCAGCTGAGCTACAGGAGAGTGTCGTTAGAATCAAAGAAAAAAATCAGAGTGAGAGAAATACTCATCACTGGCTATTACAATGTACATTATTTTCAGATTTTAAAAACATTTTAACCACTGACTAATTAAAACATTTTTATTTAATTCACATACATACATTCAAGCTTAGTCCAGTACATAAATTTTATTTTAGAAACTGTTCTCAAAAATCAGACACGAATGGTCACCTTACCTTAAAATGTTAAAGAAACTATTTAGGAAATTACATAATTCTTCTGAAATATTATAAATGGTATAACACTATGACCGAAATTATGCATCTAATAAAATTTCATTTTTTAAATCCCATTAAGTGTTGATTAATAACAAATGTACAATCTGGTTTTTACATCATATTACTTTTCTTTTTACATTTTTTGAAAACTAACTTTTTATAATATTTATGCTCTTTATCACAATCGTAAATTGAAAATATGTGTGTTAAATAAAAATCTCATTTACCGGAATTCTTATCAATATTCTTCACAATACATTTATTTAGACTTTATTTCAGCAATATTTCTATTTAATTTTGAGTGGTGTATAAAAAAAGATTTGATAATACCTGATCCGCGACGTGTTGTTCCACTGCTTTGGCTGCCAAATCGCCTTTGCTTCACTATGCTCACACTCATGAAGACCCTTTAGCTTACATGCTATTGGCATATTAATTACATAACTTTTCGGGACAAAATGTAGACAAATTATCTACATTCTACCTATTTTATTTAGTTTCTTTTATTTTTTGAAGTTGCCATGTCAGTTTTTTAATAAAAACAGTTTAGTTGCAAAACTGATTTATTTTATTGGAAAATTTCATGGTATTTATACAGCCCGTTCAACAAATAAATACTTTGATCTAGATTTTGACTAATAGATTATAACTAATACATTTATATTTTGACAAGCAACTGTTCTGAGCTTGTCCTAATTAATAATTCAGTAACATAACATCTCTTAAGATGTGTGTAATACATACAAGCAAGTATTAAAAAATTTACTTAAAGCTGCGAATTCACCAGGTATCGCAACTGTAAATAGCTTTATCTCTTTCTATCAATGAAAATCAAAAACGAAAACAATGGTCTCATTTTGAATAATATGCAGATTTAGTAAGCCAAATTACAGGCATACCTGATGGCTATATTATTTTGTGAATTAGACAAGTAACTTTTGTAAAATGACATTAAATAAAAAATGAATGTCTATAGTGTGTTCAACTATGAGCACACATCGCTGTATTTCTGTTGTATTTGGGCGAATTGAAAAATCTTTTTTTCAAATTGTAGTACTCGACGAGATCTACCTTCCTGAAAGAATTTTTTTTTATGTTGTAAATCCACGGCATAATTGCAATAAAATGCTAAAAATCAAGAAACGCTATTAGGGATTTTTTTTAATGAAATGGTTTTGGGAAATATGAATCGGATATGCTTAGAAAGCCTAAATACTGAATTTTCTAAGCATGCCCGATTCATATTTCCTAAAAACAATTTCATTAAAGAAATCCCTACTACTACTAGTGCTTTTTGATTTTTAGCATTTTATTTTAATCATAGCAGGCTGTGGATACATAACATAAAAAAAACCATTTAGAAAGGTAGAACTCGTCAAGTGTTAGAGTTTGAAAAAAAGAATTTTTCAATTTGCCCAAATACAACAGAAATACAGGGATGTATGCTCAAAGTGAAACACACTATAGACATTCGATTTGTTTGTAATTTGACATCTGCAATTTCTTTAAAATATCGTTTTTGTTTTTCATCGATAAAAAAATTAGAGAGGTTTATGGATTTATGTTAAATATCTTTTGGAAATGCAAATGCACCTAATTTTTCTATATCAGAAAAAGCAGCAAGATATTCCTAATCTTATCTTAAGAAAATAAGGTGATGGTCGGATTTAGGTACATCCAAGATTTTTCTGTTCATTTTAATATTATTGTATTTTATGGTTACTTACAAATTGATTTAGGTGAGAATATTTATATAAAATCATCTTTAAACATACAAAAAGTCATGTTCAATTAGTACGATAGTCATCACATGCTTGCTTACTTTGACATATAAAGCTTGCATTATGTCATCATTTTTCGTAATAGTGACAACTGCGCATGTTCTCATTACGAGTTTTTTCAGTATTTTGAATCTTTAGCCAGTATTATTTTAATTTATTTTGCATCTTTAAAATGGATGGTGTAACAAATTTATTGGATATTGTGACAATTACGAATTATAATGATGAGACACTTTCGCGATTTTTACAACAATTTCCGTTGTAAATTGAATCATTGCCATAAATGAAAACATAACTTAGAAAATAAATATATTTTGTAGCATATTAAACCCAAAGAAGCAGAAAATAAAACCTAGAACAACCACTTCACGCCGACATACATTACAAGTTATGTTTTCTTTTGCACAAAGTGCCGTAGAATGTATTCGATTCTTGAGGGCTCTTTTTTTACCACACTTCACACAACAATATGAAAAATAATTTATATCATATGGCACTGGGTGTGTGAAGTTCGGGTTGGTTGTGTGGCAATGTCCTTGGGGCTCACATAGGAGAATGTTATTCAACAATATAGATTTTTAGGGGATATATTTGTTTCTTTTAGGTAAATATCTATTAATGTGGTACTTATTTCTTAATTTATTTATATTTTCCATAGTTGGTGAAGGTCACGTTATTCAGATAGATGAATCTGTGATAACTAGAGTTGGCAAGTTGTGTGGCTATTCAGTGAACAGCAGGTAGATAGATATCTGGTGAGACAATGACCAGCTGGCAGACAAATTGAAGCGAGCCACGAGACTAGTCCATTGTTGTATGTCATAGTGTTTACACACTAATTTATTCCTTTCGATAATTTTATTGTATTTTATTGTTGATATTAATTTAATAATAAAATGTCAGACGTGCGCAAGGGTAAAAAACGGCCATACGTTAATAAAGTGAATAAATCTATCAGTGATTTCCTGGATTTATTCTATAATCGTGCTACAATAATTTGTAAGGTGTGCAAGAGACCTGAAGTGCTGGGATAAATATGATTGTAGACGTCACGTAAATACTGTGCAGCATAAAACTTTAAAAAAATCGCGTGCTTTCGAAAACACAGTTTATGTTCGATTTACTGTTAATGCTGATTGCCTGTGATGTTCAGCTGCACATACTCAATAAACAACTATTTTATGAGTTCTGGAATAAATACAATCCCCAAATTTTTGTGAACCTATCACTAGTGTGTGCACGAATCAAGTTGAAGGTTACTGGTCACGGTCAAGGCAATTTTTTAAAAGACTTGGGATTATGCAATCTCCGTTCATTGCATAATATGAGCCCCTTCCCACTTCAGTTGGCTCACCGATTGATATTTTAGTTTTTTTGCGCAGGATCAAAAAATAATAAGTACTACATGCTGTTTTAAGGTCCAAAATTAATTAACCGGGCATATTTAATAAAGTGTAGTAGAAAACACCAACTTTATTGTTCCCTATTCAAATTTGTAAGAAAGAAGCAAAAATGTTCCAAATATGGCGACATCAACCCATTTTTATTTAGTTACAAAGTAAGCCTATAATGCAAAGATGGCCTTGGAAAACAGATGCCGCGACAATTTCTAATACTCATAGCTGTCAGAATGCATTTTATACAGCTTCAAGGTAGTTGTGTTCTTTAAAATGGGCAGAGGAAAAATTATTGATGACAAACTTCGCTCACTTATTGTTAATTTTTTTAATTCTGGGAAATCAAACTCGGAAATTGCAAATTTATTAGAGTTATCTCGGTATAGTGTAAGAAATATAGTTAGAAGATATAAAATTACCGGTTCAGTGGCTGCAAAGCCTCGACATGTGAAAAAAAGCAAGATTACAAATGCCGATAGAAGAGCATTAAGACGAATTATCCAGAAAAATAGGCGCGTCAATTACCTTGAGTTAAGTGCTCTGTGGAGTGATGCTGTTGGAAGGAGAATTTCGAGATCCACAGTCACAGGGAAACTTACAAAATTGCATTTGGCACTTACAAGGGTTTTTTTTTTTAAAAAAAAAAAAAAAAAAAGCCACTTTTAACACCACAGCAGAAGAAAAATAGAGTAAGATGGGCAAAAGAACATAAGGATTGGTCATCTCAGCAATGGCGTGCAATACAATGGAGCGATGAGGCCCGATTCGAACTGTGTGTTGGAGACAGTCGAAGTCGAGTTATTCGCAAAAAAAATGAGGCGTTTCATCCTGACTGTCTCAAAAGGAAGGTAAAATTTCCTCCATCCGTAATGGTCTGGGGCAGCATGTCATCCAAAGGAGTAGGAAAACTTCATTTTATTGAAGGAACTGTGGATACAAACAAATATTTGGACATTTTAGAAGAATCGCTTTTTTACCGGTCATGGAAGCATCAAACCAAGCTTTTGTGTTTCAGCAGGATGGCGCAGCATGACACACTTCAAAAAGAATTTTTAAAATGGATGGACGACTATGGTATACCAGTTTTGGAATGGGTTTCTAGTAGTCCTGATCTATCACCGATTGAAACTTTGTGGCACAAGATGAAAAAGGTGCTACGGAAACGTCCTGTTAGAACAATCCCCGAACTGAAACAAAGGCTTCAGGAAATATGGGATTCGTTTACACCGGAATTATGCCAAGGCTTAGTTAATACTATGCCCCAACGAATTTCGGCTGTAATAAAAAATAAAGGTGATGTTACTCAGTGGTAAACTTTAAAATTGTTGTTTTCTTAATTTTAAGTATTTGTTCACATTTTCTTTATTTGTTCTCATTTTGTGTTACTTATCGATATTAGTCACTTCATATGTATTTTTTGTGATCAAGAGGTGCTAAAGATGCTGTAAAAAAAAATAAACCATTTGAAGTTCATGTAGTACTTCTATTTTTGCTCCCTCAAGACGAATTTCTGAAAAATCCTAAAGTGGGTCAATTGAAATGGAAAGGGGCTTGTATACTGATATGTTCATGTAGTTTGAAATTTATGGTCCTACAGCTTCTGTTTCTGTAATATTAATTTACAAATTTCTAAAAAATATACATTCCCATACATTTACTTTTATTTTTTCTACACTAATGATCTGTCAGGGATTGAGAGGCAATAGTAACAGTAATTGCATTTCATTTTCTTTTTATTATATTAGGTCTTCCCCGCCCAGCACCCCATTTTCCTCCACGGTCTCGAAACTTCCTTATTTTTTTCTCAAAAATTTATGGTTCATCCTCAATTTTTTTTTATTGTGTTCTTAACATGTACTGTTCACTGTCAAAAGGAAAATTTTAAAATTCGGGCGTACCTAAACTCGACCAGGCCCAAAAATAATTGAAATGAAGTAAAATGCATGCATCTATAATCAAAAATATTGATTTTGTATATATAAATAAAAGAAACAAACTTTATTTCTTAAACGGTCTGTATAAATATTTTAAATTATATTAACGATAAAAAAGATAAATTATAAAAAAAAATATTTACCATTAAAATCTTTGATTATATGAAACTCATTTCCTGATAATAATATTTATATTGTTTCTAATAATTAACACAATACAATACTGTAAATTATTGTATGCTACTAAGACAGAAACCAGATTCCATGTTTTATATTTGTATTAAGTAATATTTATATACATTTAATACGTAAATAAAATAATTAAAAAAAAAAAAAAAAAAATAAACAATAATTTTATAAATACAAATTACTTTATAATTTTCAGATTATCTTTTTATCATTCATAAATTTTAAAAGTATTTTTCTGTATAACTGGTGATATTATTTTTTCCAAAGAGAAGTATTAATGTAACACTATGCTAAAATTAAGGTAAATAGGGAAAAGGTGTTATGTCCCTGTAAGTTTCTATCATACTTACAAAAACATAAAAAAATGTTGAGTAGAATATTTCAACAAATACGACATACTTTTACAAGACAATTCTATTTAAATTCAATGTAAATAACAAATATAAATATAGTTTAAATAAAGTGATAAATTACTTCAGCCTGGGGCCGAAATTTTGATCTTACCTCTCTACGTTTTTCTTCTTCTTTCTGTTTTTCACGTCTTCGTTCCAAATCTTCCATCATTTGTTTCTCCATTATTCTCTTAGCTTCTTCAACCCGCTTAGTAACCTCCCTTTCAATTTCATCCTTTCGTTTTTTCTAATTCTTCCTCCACCCGTTTCTTTACAAGTTCTTCTATTCTTTTTGCAGTCTCTTCTTCTATTAATCTTTGTTCAGCTTCCCTTTGTCGCCTCTGCCTTTCCATTTCAGCTAAACGTTCAACCTCATCCATTTTTCGCAATTTATGCTTTTTACTAGGATGTCTATCTGTTTTTGTTAAGTCTATTGAAGCTTCGCTACTTGAAGATGAGGATATGGAATGTGAACGCTTTCTAAAAAAAAAAAAATATGCATGTAATAAATAGGTAAATAATTTAATAAACTACTTTACCTGGGCTTAATACTTTTATCTTTAATTTTATCAGTTCTCTCAGTTCTATCAGCATTTTTGTAACTTTTGTGGCAACTAGAACTTCTCTCCCTAGATTTACTTCTTTTGTGGTGCTTACTTTTATGATGTTTTCTGGGAGAACGACTTCTAGATCTAGATCTTCCCATTTTTAGAAAAGAAGATCACAAAATGTCTGTTTCTTATCAATTATCACTACACACAACGCCACTAAAAATATTTTGACAGATATCAAGTTTAGTTGGGCGAGTTTACTTTTTAATTCATCAGTCACTCATCAGCTAACAACCCAGCAGTGATGTTTTATCTCACTCTAATTAGTATGATTAATAAGAGACAGAACAACTGCGCATGATTCCTCGTTTAATTAAGAAACCCTCTGACTCGATTGCAACATGTTGAGCATGCGCAAAGCCAATAATCGAAGCTTACCATAGAATTCTGTGCCATAGACTTATAAAAATTATCCGAGGTCTGTGAAGCTTACTGATGTGATGGGTGAGAATGATGATATGATATTAGGTCTGTTCGCCGTTGGCCAATTTTTACTCTAAACAAGACATTTTTACCTGATTTTTGTTCGCAAGTGGACAATAACCTCATCGGAACGTCATCATATTTTACTAAGTACTAAACATTAGGTATGTTCGCTGGTATTACTATAATTTGTGATTTTTACTCTAAGTATGACGTCAGCAAGCAACTTAGTTCAACTTTGACCTCGCTGGAAATGGCAACTAGCGAACAGTTTTCCTCCTTTATATATACTCTTCGTCTGGAGCAAGAGTAAAAATGTTTAGTTCTGAATAAAATATGATGACGTCCCGATGACGTTGTTGTCCACTAGCGAACAAAAAATCAGGTAAAAATGTCTTGTTTAGAGGTAAATATTGGCCATCGGCGAACAGACCTATTTTTAACTCTTGCTCCAGACGAGGAGTAAACATAAAGGAGAAAAGCTGTTCGCTAATTGCCATTTCCAGCGAGATCAAAGTTGAACTAATTTGCTTGATGACGTCATACTTTGAGTATTTATATCAGAACATATAGTAACACCGGCGAACATACCTATTGATAAAACATACCGCGTCACGTACGCTCGCGCAGGCGTCGCATCGTCACGTTTACCTGCAATACAGGCCCAGACATAGGCACAATTTTCTGTTCTGTGGGCACAATTAGGTGATGTTCTTATTGATACGTATAGCACAAAAAATAAATGAGATGGAACTATTTATATAAATCCTGATATTTATTAAAATAACAAACATTTTACGTTAAAAAATCTGAAACATGTTTGATTTATATATCTGACGGAAACAAACGACAATAAACATCAGGAAAAATTATTAGTACAAAAGTTTTCGGTATCGATACATTATCATTTATCAAAGAATTTTTTAATTGTTTTCTCATTTATAAATAAACTTGTACGTAATTAGAAAAACAATATACCTATACTACTTCTCTATTTTTAAAACATATATTTCTGAACTAAAAAAACAATAGGTATAAAATAATAGTGCATGATACCAAAAAAAGAAATTATACTGATAGACTATAAATTTATTGAAACACGAAATAAAATTTAAGTGTAATGTATAATACAAGTGCTAAAACAATATTTATAATTAAACGGCCACTAATTTCAGGCTACTTTATTGGTTGCGATGTCATATAATTTCTACGTGAGACAATAATGAATTAGACCCTATTATATCTCTTAACATATATCTTAATTAGGGATTTTATTTTGCATAAAGAAATATTTACAATATTTATTATATATTATTGAGACATTATTGCTAATTTATTAATTAAAACTTAATCGAGGGTTATAAAATATATTTCCAGTGAATTAACTCGTAAGAATTTTTTATTTATGATAAAATGAAAATAATCTCTTTTTAAATCATATGCAGATTTAGTAGCCCAGTATAAATACCAAAGGTTGGTTGTTCAATGAGCCGGAAGGTGCTGGCTGAATAAAGACCCAATAAGGCTTTTCAAAATATCGATATATGAATTAATGAAAAACTGTAGAAAGTTACTAAATCAAAGATTTGTGACAATGATGACAGGGATAAATATTATGAGTAAAAACCTTAGGTAATTCTTTACAACAGCTACTTCTATATTTTTCATGTTTTTTTGTACACAGCGTAAAGTGTCTCTATAGAAGACATTTGCTGCAAAGGAAATGTTGCGCAAATGTATAATTACCTATCGTATTTTCGTACTGTGTTTTGGGGGCAAGGGAAATAAGTGATTGTGTCATGTTATCATTCACATAAAATGTAATACTAAATAGAATAAATTAAAGGAGCAAGGGAAAGATATTTGCAATGTCGTATTTTCGTACTATGTTTTTGGGCAAGGGAAATATGTACGTAGATGTTAATAGTTACTTTGTACCTACGCTGTCAACCCATAAGGAGTCATATCAAAGAATATTTACGTTTTTAAACGTAAATATTCTTTGGTCATATAAAGCAGATATAGAACAGAGGTCTGTGATATAGAATGTATGTGTGTAAGTTAACACGCCGTATGAGGATTATCGTAAATTCCACCAAAAAGCATTGAAAATTTTTATTAATTTTTTTTGTGGCATTCCCCATCATAAGCGCAACATATAATTATGTGGGATGTATTCCTGACATGACGGAGCATCGTATTGTGTATTTGTTTTTTCGTCAGGCAGAAGTGGCTGTTGTAAAGAATGACCAAACCTTATTCATAAAGTATTAAGGGAAACAGTTTTAATTTTGATCAAATGAGGTTTTTGCCACAGACATGAATTTATTGTTCATTTGTTTAATTTTCGTGAATCTCAAAACAAAATCGATCTCTTCTAGACCTGTAATTAAGATGTTTGCCTGATATGGTATCAAGCACGTTTTATCAGTTTATCACTCACAGAATAAATAAGCCTATTCTGTTCTGCAAATGTTGTATCTGTGATGAAACTGGCAAATTTGTCTGACTCGTACGATTTTAACTGCTTCCGTATAGCGATAACCTTAAAAAATAAAAATGATGCATGTCTTATTGCATACGGCATAAGTTAGGACGACTATGAATACCCATATGAATTTACATACATATCTATTTCTGATTTGTTATACGTTATAGCATACGGCGTATGGTACGTGTACTATGAACCAACCTTTACGCGTACTATTATTTTTTTTTTCATAGATTTAAATCATCTGATTTTTTTATACAATTTCAACTACCATATAATTATTTTTGTGTAATAAATAAATTGCCAAGATAATGAGGGAATGTAGAACATTTGTATTTCGAAATGTGTTTAGTTATTCACATAATACACAAAAATTATCCATCAGACATATTTCATACGTTCAAGGTCAAGAACCTGAGCCAAAAATAAGGGAATATTTTTATTACATTGATCATCAAGGAATGGTAAGAAAAAACAACTTATATTTTAAATTTGATTTGTGTGGTGTTACTTTTTTAATTTATTGTACCCATACAGCATATAAGGTAAGTTGGAGTAACGGCCATGGGAGATACAACTTCCAAAAAACAGTCATAGAAAAATAGAAAGAGTATTTTCATTTACTCCAAATTCTCAGACAATAATTTTAAGTATTATCTACAGTATGATATTCAAATTCTGAGAAATTATTGTCTTTCCAATTAATTTAAATTTTTTTTTGCAGTTTCGCGGTCCCAGTTAGGCAAGTACATACCCTGAAATTGGGGGCAACTGAGTCGGTCCGTTCTAATCTCAATATAAATTGCCATAATGCTAATTTCAGCTAACTGGGACCTACTTATCTGATCTCTCAAGAATGCCTGAAATTTTTTGATTTATCTATGGATGAGTTATTTAGTTTGAAATAAAAGTATTAAGAAAGTTTGTTGGATAAGTATGTATTTTTGTTCAAAGTAGACAGTTTTTCTTTAAAATAGGAACATTGCTTAAAAATGCTGTTTCTCCTTAATATATACTTACATAAGTGCAAGAGGTAAGTAGGTACGTATCTATGGCAGGTTCTTAAACAAAATTATGAATAAGTTACACTAAGGTGAATTAACAGTCGTTTCAGTTTGTCTATACAGGGTGTCCACCTAGTGCGTATTTGTTCCATAACTCTGTAACTATTACAGATAGAAAAAAAAATGACATAAGCTGGTCAGCATTCATTATTGCATACTCTAAAAGTATGTTTAGTCGTACAGGGTATTTCGTTTTGTCTGGGTAGTAGTCACCTTTGTTAAGTTAAATGAAGCACCCTATCGAAAAGTTCCCTATTTTTGATAAATTTTATGCAAATTTTAAATATCCAATAAATAAAGAGGTTAATAATTTGACTTTTTTATAAAATAACTGTTAATAAATTAGCAACTTTCTTTTATACAATACAATAAAATATGTCAATAGAAGCACTGGCGGTTCTTCTATAGGGTCATTTACCTACACATACACTTAATTGTATTCAAGCAGCAACAAAAGACACGTTCATCGGACTTTTAACTCAGATTTTGTCTACACACTGGCGCACGTGAACGCGCGTACATGAAGATGCGTTCATTTATTAAGACATGCACGTATGTTTGTAGACACCTTATGAGGAATTAACGAGAAACAGGAGTAACAAAATAAACAAAAAAAAAATATTTTCAAGGTTTTTATTGAATTATTAAGGAACAAAACAACAAATTTAAGATATTTTCTTATTTATTCTCCCAATATTTAAAAATCGTAAGTTCAGTTTCAAATTAACCATGGAAATAAAAGATAAAAGACTGCCAGAAGTCATAATTCATTGTGACAGTTGTGACAATTATCAGTCGTGTTTTTTTTTTATTGTACGTACGTATGTTGACGCATTAATAATACTAGAATAATTATTAAAAAAAATTAATTTTCACGATAATGAATTAGTGATATGCTTTAATATGAATTGCAATAAAAATTCTTTATTAGCATCTAGAATGTATGCTGCTACATATCCAGGTAGAAGACACCCATAAGTGAGTGCTTTTGAAATGCTGAAAGTTATACATTTGTCACTTAACGCTGTAGCCCATAGCGCTACCAAGCTACATGTATTAATTCATGTTTATTTTAAAAATTTCTAATTAAGAAAATCAGTAAATTCTCCCTATTCTTGAATTGGGGGAATTTAAAATTCATCAAAAATAGAGAACTTTTGTTTTTTGTTTCTTAAAATTTGGATGTAAATGATCATATCCTCAAAACGAGTGAAAATAAATATGTTAGGTCGTCGGAAAGCTCTTGTAATTCTCTAATCGAATATGAAATAACATACAGGGTGTTCCATTTGAAATAACAAAGGTATTGAGGTTTTTAAATTTTAAAGTTTGACATAAAATTATAGACATCCTGTAGAAAAAAATCCAAAACATGATACATGTTTTGAAAGCACTTTTCTATGGTAATACACTACCGCATCGAGACATTTGAAAACATTTGAAATTAGAAGAATACAACGTAAAGGTGTATATGCGTCAAAATTTCTATATAATTTCAAATAACTCCTGAACTGTTGAGAGCTCTGCCTTTATACCAAATGGTATCTTCAATCTTAGGCCGCTTCCATGTTTTACCATGTTTGCCATATTTTTATGCAGCTTACCAGATTAAGGTCATTTTCCCTGGCTTTAACTTGGCCAGGGAAATATAATCCATTATAGATTATGACAGCAAAATCCCCCCTAAACTGCAACTGGTGCATCTTTATCGTCTTCATTAGAGTTTGACAAGGAGCCATCCACTGACATCGAGGAATTACTTATGAAGTCATCTAAATCTATTTTGCGTTTTTTAATTGGTTTAATTTTTGTGGAGGTAGAAGGGACCCCTTATTTGCTTCTGTGATTTTCATAGACGAAGATGATTCAGCAGTTATATGAGATGAAACTGTTTTTTTGTTCTTAGCTTTAGGCTCTTCTTTTCTTTCATTCTCTTCCTGTTCTGCAATCAGTTTGTCCAAATACTCTTTTCTAGTTATTAGTTCTGCAATTGGACAAATTCTGCATCTGCGAGGAGTGGAACTGGTGGAAGCACCATTGCCTTTGGAGTTTACATAAGATAGTAAAATGGATTCACACGAATTGTTTTTGAGGTCAACATCTTTCAGATGCTCGCTGCTTCCATCTACATCTTCTATATTCTCATTCCTGATCTGCCTGATTTGATCATTTATGGGCTCATTTTCCATATTCGCCACATTATCCACATTGTTAACAATGTCAGCTTCCTCCATAACTTTTGCCGCTGTGTTTTTCATTCCTAATCTGCATGATTTGATCTTTTATAGGCTCATTTTCCACATTCTCTGCAATTCTTTGTATTCACAACATTGTCAGCTTCCTCCATATATTCAGCCTGCACTACATTGACTTTTCTCTTGTAATTTTTATAGGCCTTCACATCTTTGATTAAAAACTCGTCTTTACCAATAGCGTCATAGTTCACAGGAGACCCAGATGTTTCAAATTTGGATGTGTCATAAATCCCATACTTAGAAAAACCATTAAGGATCACCTATTTTGCAACAGTATTGAATCATTAAATCTACGAAGAGATTTTTTAGGAAATTTCTTCCGAAGATTCTGGTGCTGCCACATCACAAGTTCTTAATCAAACATGCCATTGATTGATTTATTTACAGCAACATCCAAGGGTTGCAGCTTATGATTGGTGTGGGGGTAATTTGATGATGTGAACATCAGTTTCTTGCACTAATTTAATTAATTCACAAGATACATGGCTTGCATGGCCATCATAAACTAGGATAACCATCAATCTAATGGTTCTCTTGCCTTTGGCACCCACAATTTTTGTTTTGGTTGGATCGTGGCAGAATGAAGTTTCGTCACAGTTGTATATCTGTCCTGGTTTATGTTCCAACTTTAAATCTTTGATTGTTTTTGAAACCCATTTTTCCATTATTTTAATTCCAGAAACTAATTCCTTCTCATATGCTGGCTTTAACTGTAGGTTCCCGCCACCTCCTCTTCCATCTGAAATACAAACCTGCCCCTTTGTGTCGTCAACTTGGTGTTTTAGCGTTGTTCTGAGTATATTATAGTGTTTTGCTGCGGAATGTAAGGTTTTGCGTTTTTTTTTACATCCACCGCCTATTGAAGGTCTGCTGTAGTGTATCATCCTCCACCGGCACCATTTTTTGTTTTCCTTACATAAACTCTGACCATTTCTAGAACACAAAAACGTAAGTGCATACTACTTATTAGCATACGCAATACTTTAAACTAACCGGGACATGTTTTGGGAAAATGAGACATGGTGGTCCCAGTTTCCCATCAAGTTCGTCCCTAGTCACCTGATGTGGAAGAAATTCTGGGCAACTGGAATACCCCTTGTAAATCTAAAATAATATTTAAAAAATGATAATCTTCACTGTAACATGCAAACTAAACATTTCTACTTACCGTCATTACATCAAAACTTCTCAAATTGTTAATTTGCTCATTAGAGTCATTAGTGTTGAATTTTACAGGTATGTGAATGGAACAGTGTAAACAAGAAGTTTACAACAGAACACACAAAGTTATAATAAATAGGACCATTTTTGTTGATACATAAGTTTACAGTGGCCGGAGTCCCCAGTTGCCCCTTGGTCCCAGTTAACCGGATTGACCTTAATTCCATTAGATATCCACGATATGAATATCTAATGGATATCCATTGTAGACATCTATAAAATATCTATGGATATTTAGTGGATATACTATATGTATGCTGTATGAGTATAAAGGGCAATAGACATCTAAAGGATATCCATTATAGACGTCTATAAAATATCTATGGATATTTAGTGAATGTATTATATGTTATATGTATGCTGTATGGGTATAAAGGGCAAGGGCGGATCCAGGAGTTACCTAAGGGGGGCACTTGACGAAAATATTGATAACTACCTATTAAAAAAAGCCAGAAATGGTGTGTAATAGAAAAAATACAGGCATTTTAGGAACACATTTTTTTATGGTAATTTTAAATTTAAATATAAACATCAGTAACACAAGCTGCATTTGCTCTCTAAATAATTGGAGGGCGTTGGTATTCATGTATTATTTGTGGCAATGGGGGACTAAACTTTTGTGAAATTTTTGAAACAGGATAGCTCAATGGTATTAATATGATATATCACTAATACTCTTTGAGCTAATAGTGCTGTCACAGTAAACAATAATATTGTTTACTGTGGTGCTGTCATTTTAGAAAAAATAACGAAACTAATTCATAACAAGCTGAAATATGGTATAGATCTTTATAGTAGTAGTATCTAATAACAAGTCACCGGCGATCACCTGTCCGCTAAGGCCGCCATGTTCAGAAAATGGCACACATTTTAATTTATTTGCATTTTACTCCGTAACAATAACAGTCCCGATGAAAAAAATTATTCATGTACAAAATTAATGTACATAAAATGTTGTACAAATTTTCTATATAAAGTACTTTTCCAAGGATAAAGGGAGTTCACGAATAACAAGGGAATAGTTTTGTGCACGAATTTTATTCCTATTGGTAGTGAAGATTGTGATAAAGACATAGATAGCCCAGTGACTTCTGTGAAGACGCATTGTTTTAGACACTGACGACATATCTTCAGATGATAACGATTATTTAGATTATAATAAGCGACCAATCTGAATTAATTTGAATTAGATAGAAGCCTCGGACTTTCTCCTTCAACTAATAGTCTTAATTGTCTTATGATGGCATTGCTGATGTAGACATAAGGGCTTTTTGGGTGCAGAGAAGTTCTAACCAGTGGTTATAACCTCTTGTAAACATTGGTTGAAATTAATTTTGATTTTGAACTCAACCAATGATAATTCAGAGGTTCTAACTACTGGTTAAAATTTTTCTGCACCCGAAAAGCCCTATAGACACGCCATCACGTTCGTATGCATATCCAAGGACATCAACAAGGAAATTACGATTCACACAAACATATTAAGGAAATCAGTGTAGTATATATAGGCCTAACATGGGATACTACTGAAAAAAATCATTCCCAATGTTCTACCTCTTAGGTAGAGCACCATTTTCTTGTCAAATGGATATATACCCACATTTACTAAATAAACTACCCTCTGTATATTTAGATTGGTACTTTCTACAAAAAATTAAGGATCGTCATTATCGTACATTTACGTACATTAATTTTGTACATAACTGTTTTCTCCATTAAGGCTACTGTTACGAAATAAATTGAAAAAAAAATTCCACCATTTTTTAAACATGGCGGATTTATGATCATATGATCGCCCGCCCCGCCGGGGACTTTTAGTATGTTGTTACTGCTACTACTATAGGACTCGATTTTATGCAAAACCTGCATTTAATGTAGCAGACAGTGATTGAATAATAGAAAACTGGTAGACGACAAAAACAGTTGCTCTGTGCTGCTGGTTGAACAGAGTAACGAGAATTTATTGCGGCGTCTCCAGTCCCCGGCTGAAAGCAGTATACAGTCAACTCTTCTGCATTTTTAAACTCAAATTCTCATCACATTAAATGCCAGTTTTGCATCAAATCGAGTCCAATAGTTAAAATGTTCACTGAATTAAGAAATCTATGAGAATAGTTACATTTTCAAAAAGTAATGTTATTCATACCATCTTTAATAGGATTTTTTTGATGGCCAGGGGGGGTATTGCACCCATTGCCCTCCCTTGGATCCACTTGATAAAGGGACATTTTCGTTAGTGCATTTTTTGTTTTGCAGTAAACATCTGTGAGTTTCGATTCACATTATTTTTTTTACTAGATTATTGAGCATACATAGGTATTAGAAAAAATTCAAATCTCATGATTATGTATTTTCTACTCATGATAGGATGGGAAGAGGGGAGGAGTATTTAATGCAAGAGGTACGACGCACGGGGCGCTGGCTGCAGGGGAATAAGGCGGTAACCCACTGCTGCGCTGCAGACAAAATTTTTTCGAAAGTTCAAGGTCATTGTGGTTTTAAGTACCTCAAAATTTGAACGATATAAAACATTAAAAAAGATCATGAGTAGTGAAGAAAAAAGTCTGGTATTTTTCTTTTAATAGAATATTCTTTCTCTAGTTGTAGAAAATAAATAATTTGAAAAATATGAGAAAAATTAAATCTTTCAGGAATTATTCTTATAATGTATATATGAATAATAATTAAATACTATCTAAAAAAAAACATTTTAAATAAAAAAAAATGTGTATTTAGCATTATTGTACAGGGTCATTACCCGAAAATGTCCTTTTTTGAAATAACTTGGTTATTTCTGAAGTTTTAAAAAGGTGTGTAAAGACCTTCATCAACTAATTGTTCTCACAAAATCCAAATTTTAATATAAAAATCAATTGCACATCACATTTAATAAATATGACATCTTATTACATTTTTTTTTTAAATAGAGCATCCTATATATTTTAAAATAATGTCACGATTTTTTTCACCCCTGGGCAGTTGCCCATTGTGCTCTGTGGTTAATCGCACAGATTAACCACAGGTGGCCTTAAAGTATCGATTTGGATCCCATGCTCTAATATTAAGATAATCAAATTTCACCCGCCACCACTGATTTTAATAAATTGGATATGAATAGGACATTTTGTATTGTTAATATTTTTATTATTTTCTGTATCTCTTAAAATAATTGTCATACGAAAACATCCATACAATTTATTAATGCAGTTAGGTCATAAACAGTTTTTCAGTTTTGTGTAATTGCATTATAATTTTAAGCGAAAACACGTTTTGTGAAAATATTTAGATTTCATTAAGGAAAAGTGTTCAAAATTTAATTCTAGAACGGTATGCAACATTTTATCTATATTAGAAAAAAATATGTTTTTGATTTTACCAATGCTTTGATAAATCTTTTTTTTTATAAAAATCATGTCTAATTGAATATTACTGTACATACTGATGCCCCATCACATCTGAATATTTTTTTTATTGGATAAATTAGATATCCATTTGACTTCTGTGTGCCTTAGGTTGTTTTTTAGATCAAGAATGTCTGAAATCTGTTATTAATGTTTTTGAGCAAATAAAGCACTTAATCCAATTTTTTAAATTTCAGTAATGTAACAAAAGGCTCAAAATTAAGACAATTATTGAAAAAGTTAAATATTTTAAAATAATGAAAACAGTTGTTTCTAGATGACGCTCGTATGAAAAATTTCACATCCTGCTTTAAAGAAAAGAAATTTTTGAAGTTCTTTTTCAATCAACTAAGATTTAACAACACTGAACGCTACAGGGAATTTCCATACATTTCACTTTGTGGCAAAGAGAGAAATTTTGTTAGATGTGATGATTACCCCTTTGTATTTACCCATGTTGTAACAATACCTATAAATGGACGACAAGAAACTTGTTTAGCATACAATCATGCTGGAGATTTATTGTCGTTAAAATTCCAACCAGAGCAAATTTTTATGTCACCAAAAACAGGAAGAGTTTATCATCCAGCACCAGAAAGAGTAGGGTCCATTGGTTTAATACGATCAAAACTAGCTATAGAATTTAGCAAATTTTTTCTGTTTGATAAGGGAGAAACTAGTCCACCTACACAGTTTATATATAATGGCAAACCACATAAATTAACCTCAGAATGGTATTATGATGCTGTAAAAAATAAACCAAATCAAACACATTAATTCGTTTATTTAAAAAAGTTAAATATTTTATAAGAGGCTTGTAAATATTTGTATAATAAACATATTTAATTATTATAAAAATATTTCTTATTGCACTTTTTAGAATCCTAGATTATTAAAATATATTTTATTACTATTGATCATCGTTACAAATATCAGCGACCCATTAAAATTTGATTTATAACTACTGGCAAAAAATATAACTAGTTTATATTAGTTTATTTATATCTAAATAACTATGTTGTAGGCTTTCCATATAACCCGGTACTTCATGAAAAGCTTAGGCGCATGGTGTAAAGGAGGAAATCTAACCTCAACATCTAACATTTTGCACAATATCACTAGGTTTTTCCTGAAGTACCGAACTAACTTAAAAAACCTATGACTTAATACAATAAAGGTTGGTATATTCAATCTTATATTGTGCAAAATACGTAACTCTTAATTTCTGCGACATTTTTTTATTAACACTAATAGTATAGTTAAATCAATGGTCTATCATCTTACGCTAAATGGGAACTTTTTAAACATGACCAATTCTTATCTATTTTTAATCACATTAAACTTTCCAACTAAATAACAATTCAAACTTGTCAGACTGTGGATTTAACAAACCCTAACACATTTTAACAGCCCAAATTAAAACTTCATTTAAATTAGTCAAATAAGTTTTACGTATAATAACTATAAAACAAAATATGTATTTAAATATCACTATCGCAATTTTTAATAAATAATAGGAAGTGATACAGTTTATCAAATCGGAGTTTTAATAATAAGATATTTTTTTAATTTATTTACAATGTGTTTTACTTCTCATTCAAACACTCCCATATTTTATTTAATTGAACGAGATAGGGAAAAATTTGTATAAAAAATTACTCCGAGATACAAAACTCGAATCAAAAATTTTGTTAAATTTTTTTATTTACTGTTTACTTATGGCCACAATGTTTAAAATTCTACCAAAAATAAGTATATAATATTTTTTTTTCAATTTTATTTAGATTTTCCACACTAATAAACATTTTTTAAAATACAAATATTAGACTACTTGTGAGATTAATTATAAAAAGATAAGCAAGAAACGAAAAGTACTGGTATATGGTTTAGTCTACAAATAATTTAACATTTTTCATAATTAGATGTAAAAAAAAAGAAAGACTGCCTTCTCTTAATATATTCAATTTTTGCCCAATGGACGGCAAGTAAAATAGTGGTTGTTTTCTATAATTTTTATCCCGTAGAATTCAAAAATAATAATTAAAAAAATGTCGCATCATGGGAACATTCTGAAATGCTTGATTAATGACAACTAATGACAAATTACAATTGTATTTAATAATTTGTATTTAAAAATGCTTATCGACCAATGGTTACCAAGTATTTCGGCCATATTAACTCATTTTTGTGGATGTAAAGTGATAATTATTTTGTATTTTGGCTATGCCCGATTTCTAGAAAAGATTACATTTACCTGGCCACTCCCTTATGACAATTTTTGCAGATTATTCAACTAATGATGAGGAAAATGAAGATAATGACTGATTTACAGATTAAGCAAAATAATTATTATATATGCACTTAGTTTTCAGAATGTTCCCTTCCGGTGAAATTTTTTTTGACATTTTTGAATTCTTACGAAATATAAAATGCAATCATAATTTTACTTGCCGCCATTGGGAAAAAAATGGCCATTTTCATACTGCCTCCTTTGATATATTTTTTTTATGTACATGTAAATAAATTTTCTCTCAATGCACATGGAAGCAGCAAATGATGCAGCGTACACAGTACACAGAGAAAAACAGTTGGCAAATTTTGCACAATGTTGTGGAACTAAAAAATATTTATTTTTCCCAAACCAGTTAAGATACTGAAAAATTTACAAAACTTCCCCAGGAAAACATCTTTCTTAAAAATGCCAATCATCAAAATTATCAACAGTTATTTTCCCGGAAATTGCATTAGAATGGAATTTAATAAAAAATGTGCATTTTTCTTTTTCAACCTGTATTATTGCTCCTGTGCATGGGAAGGTACTACGAGTATTTCCATGCAATAGTCCACGAATTAATTACTCCTTTTTAGAATCTTTCTCCATTTTAAAAATCTGTTATGCAGTTTTAAAGTTAAAGCAAAATTTCTCCCTATTAATTATTTCCTCATCTCCTCACATTATGTCAAATATTGTAGTGACTTTGAATGTATAAATGCCACGGTACAATTAACTTCTAAGTTCTAAAATTAATCAGTGCATGTATTTTGTTTTGTCATATTACACAGGCACAGTACAATGAATTTAAAAACTTGCAGTGTATTTAATTTTTTAAATTTATTCTAACTTATTCTGTAAGTGCAATTAATATGCTTTAAATCTCGTTGCATATCCTTTCTTAAATTTATATATGAAACAATATTATCCTTTGCAGAAAAACTGAACTATAGGAGACAAAATTGCAGAAAAGTAAGGTTACCAGTTTTAACCACAAACTATATCATCACATTAGGATAAGTGTTGTCAATTTACAAGACACAAAATGTTTCCTTCTCTGAATTGTAACCAAAAGTTAAAACTAAAAATCTAATGATGCAAGTGGAAATATTAGGTGTTTTCTTTTTACCACCAATCTCAGATAATCTAAGTAGTTTTATGGTTACGAAGGCTATATTAAAAGAAATAATTTTTTTATTTATGAAGTGAAACCGTAAAACTACTTACTAGCTGAGATTGGTGGTAAAAAGAATACACGTATTGTCTATGTGTTATTTGCTTTTTAGGGTCATTCTTACACAAAAATGTACGGCTAAATAAAAGAATTACACGTGTTCAGATGAAAAACAGAAATACAGTGTAAACATTAGGAGTTCTGCAACAATTAAAGACAAAACTTTAAGCAATTGAAAAACTGAACACTACAGAATATCAAGGTGGTTTAGAGATACTTTAAAAATAGGTTCAAATAATGATACATGTCAGACAATTTTTGCCACTGCCTCCATAAAAATATAAAGAGAGCTATTATTAAAGTAATACGAGTCCTTTTTCATAAATGGTAATGGTACATAAAATAATATATTATGACATGGCATATAAAATTCTAAGGAAGAAAAATTGTACTGATATAAAAAGAGAGCTATTATTTATTACTTGATGCACAAAGATTTAAAAATAATTGTTTCTCTATTAATAAATAAATTTAAAATATTTCTCTATGATCTGCACCACAAGTACTAATTTAAAATATTTGTGCTATTGGAATAATCAAGTTTGTTGATGGCATCTATATATAGAAAATCACTGGTTACAACAAATTTTGAAAACATGATCATAAATAGTTTTTTCAAACAGGCTGGTGGAATTTAGGTTAGTCATATATACTGGAGCTTGGGACCAAAGCTATACTTTAAGACATAACTACCAGACTAAATAAAGAAGTTTGATAGAGAAAAAATTGCGATTGAAATTTGCGAAAAAAAATTGCAAAATTTGTGTGCCTTCAGGTTATTTTTTAGACAATTTATAAAATATTTGCAAAACATTTTTTTTTCAAAATCAGGTGGAAAATATATCGACAGGTTTCTAGTTTCATAAAAAAATATTGTTTTTTTATAAAGTTACACTGTTCTGATATTTTATTGGGGATTCATTTTTCACTGCAAATATCAAAAAAGGCGCAACTTTATAAAAAAACAATTTTTTGATGAATTTTGAAATCTGTCAATATATTTTCCATCTGCTGTCGGATTCTCATTACTCGCTTCGACGATGTTCACATTTTTTTCGGATATGCGTAACTCTGTGTACTTGTATTTTAGGTGGCTTTTTGTATACATTCGATTCAATAAGATACATTTCTAGTGATTAGAATCCGCCAGCTAATTCTGGAAAAAAATGTTTTGCAAATATTTTACAAATTTTCTAAAAAATAACGGGGGGAGGGGGCAAATTTCAATTGCAATTTTTCTCTGCAAAAGTTCATTTCTTCTTTTAGTCTTGATAGTTATGCCTTAAAGTAATGCTTGAGTCCCATGCCCCAATATTGAGATATGACGCCAACCTAAATTTCACTACCAGTATATATATATATATATATATATTTTTTTTTTTTTTTTTTTTTTGAAATTGCATTACTCATTTGGATGTATCTACATGACAAATAATGAAAATCTTTTCAATATTTTAAACCAAAGAAATAGCCATGGAACTAATTACTAGCAATTTTACGACGTTTATGGACCAGCCCTTGTGAAGTCCAAAATTAATTTTTAATGTCAATAGGAGTAGTTTTTGGTATTTTCTGAGAGAGAGTAATTTTCTGATTCTAAAAATGCTATTATTAGGTTAAAAAATTGTCGCAATCACTTATACAGGACCCCAAAACGAAAATTGCCATGTCTAGTGTTAAGAAAAACTTGACCTATAATAGTGTTTGAACTGACAATTACAAGAATGGCAAATATGAAGACAGAACAATTCATTTTACCAATATTATACATTCATTCTTAGAAGAAACTAAAATTATGCTGTACGTTAATTTGTTTACCATATGTTGTTTCCCATATCAACCGTGTATTTAAAATATCTTGAAAGACCCTACGACATAAGGCGTGTGACCCTGTTATGTCCCTATCGTTATCTTCTTAATTTTTTTCTCTCGTACTTAGGTTAGAATCACAGAATTAAATTCTGTGGTTAGAATACTTTAATAAATTGACTCTAAAGAATCATTTATTAATTAACAAAATTATTTATTTTTGTTGTAATAGACATTTGTAGGCACTTTTATAACTATTTGAATTTACCGCACTTTCATCAGGTTAGGTGGCATTAAGATAGAGGACGATGGAACAACTTTTTGACGGTTCTATGCCTTTACGTTTTCATGTGCAGAAAATAAAGAATAAAGCTAGTAACCTAGTCCTCATGATCCCTATTTTACTCTCTACACATTAAATAAATTGCGGCTGATCGGATAGTCTTTTACCAAAAGCCAATTGAAAAAAATAATACATTCTGTACAACAAGCAATCGACACAGGGACACAATTAGAAACAATGAATGTAAAAGTTTATCAAAACCAACCAAAATTACATACCACATAATCTCAAAAGAAAATAAATTTTTCATAAAAAATTCAAAATCCATTATAGTGCAAGTAGTAAACCCCCCCGGGAAAAAAATTAGAAAAGGTTTATTTTCATAAGATTATTGTAATTGTCTTCCTAAACAGCCCATAAAAAGCCCTCACCGATTCGGCCCATTTTTGAAAAATTATAATATCATAGATAAGCGCATGGACGTATTTGTAAAACCACCTTTCCCTCCGAAATGGACAAGCTCTGACCGTGCCCATGGATAAGCCTTTCCACTCCACGTTTACCCAGTCAGTGCAAAAAAATTATAACTTCTGTCTGGGTAGGTAGTACCAATGGCGCATTTTTTTGGCATAATTTCTCCATCTTGTAAAAATTTTGACAATTTAAAGTTTCAACTGGATTTAATGGAAAAGCCCTGGAATACAGGTTTAGTAGATGTGGAACCACTAGCTCATAATGTATTGCCAATATACAAGAAACCCTAGAAGTACAGCGCAAAAACTTATTGTAATAGAGAACACTAGGTGGGCAGAAAATAGATGGTGGAATAAGAAAATAGAAACAGCTGCAGAAGAGAGATATAAGTTACATACAAAAGCAAAAATAACAAATTCAGATGTGGACTGGGTTAATTTCAAAAAGAAAACGTAATAGTGTAGTGACCTTCATTCGAATTGAAAAAGAGAAATATTATAAAATAGACAATAATAAAAATAATCCAAGAGAGATGTGGAGAGAGTTAAAAATCTTTTTTAAATGGAACAGAGGGAAAAGAAAAAGTAGTGGAAGTATGGTTTGGGGATACTTAGTCAAATAACAGCATAGATATAGCAAACAACTTTAATTTGTATTTCATAGTAAGCGTAAATAATATAGTAGATGAAATAGGCAACAACAGGTATGATTACGCAAAAGCATTATACTGGGTAAATAATGTCAATGTAAAATTGTGCATGTTCAAGCAAATAAGTTTCAGCGAGTTACAAAAAATTGTAAAAGGCTTGGTAAATAAAACGAGTGGTACTGACGGAATAAATGTTGAAATTTTGAAACGTTCTGTTGAAGTCATACGAAATCAACTACTGCAAATAGTTAATACATCACTAGAAACTGGAATATGCTCCAAAAGTTGGAAAAAATCAACAGTCATACTGTGGAAAAAGTTGCAAATACAATTAAATGTGAAGAATATAGAGCAGTGAACATGCTACCCGCCTATGAAAAACTGTAGGAACTAGTTGTGAAAGAACAATTAGTGTTATATTTGGATAAAAACAATATATTCACGAAATATCAGATGGGATTTAGAGAAAAAAAATCATGCGAAACTGTGTTACAATTTGTTATAGTGGACTGGAGATATGCACTCACTAGGGGATAAATCTTATGCATTTAAATCAGGAGTTATTATTAATGAAAATGGAAAAAGCTGGTTTAGTGGTGTAGTGAGTTAATAACTATAGCATAATAGATCACAAGGAACAAGGTGGAAGGACAGTGTCTCAAATAAAATAAATACAGTACATGGTGTCCCACAAGGTTCAGTAATTGGGCCATTGTTGTTAGTGTTTTATATTAATGACAAGTTAATTTAATAAATCACTGTAAAATACAACTATTTGCCGATGATACAATATTGTACTATGATAGTACAAATTATAATGGAGTTGTAAATGTATTAAATGTTGACTTGAAATTACTTAGTGAACGGTTAAAAGTCTAAACCATATAAATGTCAATAAAACCAAATTTATGCTTTTGGGGACAAAAAATAAATTAAACATTGTTGGACAAGAAATCAACACATGTAAAGTAAAGATCAACATAGAAAAAGTGCATGAAATAAAAAATTTGGGTGTTATCATAGATGAAGAGTTAAATTTTCACAATAATGCAAATTATGCAATGAAAAAGATTTCAAGAAAAATCGGAATATTGGCAGGAAAAGTGCTATCTGTAAATACAAAATTAAATATTTATAATACAATTATTTATTAGTCCATTTTCAGTATTGCTCAACAGTATTAATGTCATTCAAAAATGAAGATATGAGAGATTTACAAAGTAAACAAAATAAAGCACTAAGAACTATATTAGGCTGTAACCGTTATACAAGGATTTTGGATATGTTGCAGAGTTTAGATTTATTGAATGTTAAACAAAAAATTATGTTAAATTGTTTTATTTTTATTTATAAAATGTTGAATAATATGCTACTACAGCATTTGTTGGAAAATTGTCAATTTGTAACTATGCTACTAGAAGTAGCAAATAAATTTTATGTAAGCAAACCTAGTGGTATTACACAAAATCAACTGTTTCATAATGGTCTTATTTTGTGTAACTTGCTCTGTTACATAAAGGAAAGTACAAATATTAACAATTTTAAGAAAAAAAATGTATATTACATGTGAATCAATTTTATAAAATGTTGTGTTGTTTGTTGTTTTTATGGTTATATTTTTATATTGTATGTTGAAACTGCTAAATAAAGATTTACTTACTTAGTGAGCCTAATCCACGAAATTATATTTAATAAACAAATATTTAGACTAACCCATTAACACTGAAGGAATATACATATAAGAGACTTTGGATATTTAGTCTTGCTTTCCAAAAGGGGAGGGAATTTATAAGAAATCATATACATATGTATACTTTGTTGTTTGGATCTTTGCACGTACGTCACAATTACAAGCTGAATGAAGTAAATAAATTGAACATCAACTTTACGTTTGAGCAGGCGGGTACTGGAGAACAATATTTTTATATATTCCAACACCAAGATAGGGCATACCCTAAATTTCACTGGCCACCAACGAGTATTTGTCAATGCTCAAAGGTAATTTTCAAGTTATGTGATTCATACAACTACTAATATAATGTCAAAAATATAATTGCAAAAATATTATGCCGCCTCTGAGTCAAGTGACAAACAAGCTGAAGCTGAGACATAGGTTCATAATCGTCTCTTTGTTCTACCAATTATTAACTCATTGTTCAGATCTCTTAGCTGGCCTTGACATACGTATCTTTATATTTGCTTATCCTATAAATGCATTGCTATGGACGCGTCGTAACTAATTTGATACACACGCAAAGATCCAAACAACAAAGTATATACAAGAATCCATAAAAACACTTCAACTCTCCAAAAAAATAGTTGTATTTTCTCTATTTCCATATACACATTTTGTATTCAGTTTAATAATATTTCATTACTTTTTTGCTAATTCGAAAGTAGTTTTTGGCAGAAATTAATATTTTTTATATATTTTTTTTAATATTTTATATATTTTTAAACAAGTTTGGACAACTTTGTTTGCAAGGATGGAGGGAAAAGTATAGATATATTCCATAATATTCCCCTATTCCATATTCCATATTTCCATTTCATGTTCATTTCAGAGAACTAAAATTTTAATATGAACTATGTCCACCTTTCCAAGCATTTTGTTTTCGCACTGATTGGTTAAAACATGGCATGAAAATTAGCTCATAAATGAGATATACAGAGATTTACTCTGAGGAATTAAGCACAATTTAGTGGTTTAAGTTTATGATGTATAATGCACTGCAGGAAATCCTGTTAATTTTGTATTGAGCTGGCCTATTACTAAAACTGCCATTTTTTTCTTGACAATAAGAACAAAAAAGAAGAAAATTGAAATAGCTGTCTCATAGGAAGCTTTATGCTCTTTCAACTTAGCATTTTTTACATAAAATGAACCGTTTTTGATATAACTGGGAGAAACTTGACAAAGGTTTAGGGTACCTTGACCTCCGTCATTTTTCCAAGATGGCCGACTTAGCACAGGCCGGTTTTGAGACAGTCAAGTGGAAAAAAAAATTATTATTAATTTTATTTTGTCGCTGAGGACATGAGTGCCCTAGATGCAAAACTGGCTTACTGCATTAAACGGTAATTTGTAAAAAAAACATATTTGGACTGTAATTTGTAACCTATCATTTGGATATTTTTATAATCGCCGTATTAAATTCATCTTTATATGTTCCCAAAACAGTTTTAAAATATTAGTTTTGTGCAATTTAAAAAAATGAATGCAATGGTGAGTTTTGCACCAAACATTTTCAAAAAGAGAGTTTTATATAATATTTCATGAAAAACTTGTATTTGATGCATGGTTAAAGTGGATCAGTAATACGGTTTTCCTGGTTAGTCTTTATTCCCATAAATTGGGAATTCCGGTAACTGTTTTGGCGTATGCCTAAAATATTATAATATTCTTGTGTAAATTATTTTAATGGTATATTAAAATTGTGATCGAGTGGTAAGGACACTTGCCTCTCACCCTGGAATCCCAGGTTCGATCCCTGATCGAGGAGCTAGGATTTTTTTCTAAACCAGAAATTAATCTAAATGTGTAGCCCTTTTGCGCACAAGATACATTGGTGTACCTTCAGGGATACAGGGGGTTGTATTACCTGTGGTGTTTAAATTTTTAAATTTGGTCATATTAAAAATATTTATTTACCTTAAACCCTTTAAGTTTTAATCTTTTAAGTTTTTGCCGTTTGCCGTTTACTTCCCCTCGGATTTTTTTCTACACATAAGGCTGTATTGATGAACTTTATGTCACCGGCGGCCGTTAATGTTTCAGCGGCTCTTTCCATTTTACTATTAATAACTTTAATTTTAATAAATAATAAGAACAAAATAAAACGTCTATCAAACAACTAACATACACAACAAAACAAATGACGGGAAAACATACCATTAATAATTACATCGCTTGCTGTTGGATCACTAACCATTTGTTTAACGATGATTGGCTGTGTTGTGTAAAACGAGTTTTGCATCCCGTTTCGCTAAGCATAACGCGAGTTTTGCATCGAGTGGTGGTCGTTGGCACTGATTTTTTTGCGTTATTAAGCGGCTTTTGCACCGAAATGTTCACCTATATTGTAGATATTAACCAGACAAACACGATGGTGTAAATAACTGATATTTTAAATTTTTGTTGATTAGAGTTTTACATCTAAGGCACTCATCTGTGTATAAAACATAAGGTTAGAACTAACCAAAAATATGTCAGAGTTCTTTATTTAAGTAAGGAAATTTACTACTAGTATAATATGGAAGTGAAACATGAAGATTAACTTTGAACTAGCAGTGGGAAATTTCACAATTTTAGATAATGTGAGGAAGATTTGATTTTTAAGTGGTATGTAATTAATTCTTTCAATAACTTCTAATTACTGAGATATTTCAAAAATTAAAAGTTGTAGAATATGTAATTCTAGAAGTATATTTTAAATGTCAGAAACTAAAATATACGAATATGCAAAAAAGTGTGTTTATTTAATGAAACATATATCTTTTACATATTTGAATTGGTCAAATTTTGCCGATTTCAAAATGTATGTTTTATCCAATAACAAAAAAGTTGTTGGCTAACCACCTTGCTTTGAACTACTTGCTAGTAGCAACTCACAGTTACAGAATTGGGGGTTTATCTGCCCAGGAAGCTTGAAGAATGTGAATGATATTCGGCATTTTTTAGTCACGTGTTGCGCCGAAAGCGATTCTTGACAATTAGAGTGAAATTGTAACATATGAATTAGTACATAAAAAACACGCGGGTGCGATCGAAAATAACGAATTTTCTTAGGAGGTAAGTCTAGCGGAGTCGTGTTTACAATTTTCTTCGCTTTATGTTCTTATTAATTACGTATTTTTATACATATGTATGTACACATTAGATAAAAAAGGCATAATACAATCTTGTATTTTTTTCGTCATGATCATTTATTGCGAACCTCGGACATAACGAACCATTTTTGAGTCCCTCGAGTTTCGTTATATCCGAGGCCTACTGTATTATTGTAAAAATATACCGCATCATTATTTGTTGCATATTATTATGCATCACTAGCCATAAATCGTTCACAGCTTTATATATATATATAAATGACATCCATTTTTAAATATATTATGTAATATCATGACTGTTTCTAAGGTCACAATATAAATAAAACATACAGGGTGTTCGAAAAACATCCGCCAAATTTTAAACTAAGATTTTTTTTGCCAAAAATAAGTAGAAAACTTCAGATGCACATGTCCTAAACAACTTCAATACAAGTTGTCGAAGTTAAAAAAAAAAAACAATTTTTCTAAAAAATCTCAAAAATGCTTTGTTAGGATACTTATTGAATTTTGACAAATGTTAAAATCGCACAAGTAGGCGTTTTTACCTATAATCAGATTTTACTTCCACCATTGGCGTGCGTAGGATCAACAGCAATAACATTTTTATAGAAAAATATGATATTGCACTGTTTTAAATTCAGTTTGATAACTCCTGAGACATTCCTCATTAAAACTATGTAAAAGTTATCACACGTTTTTTCCGTATGAAGTACCGTTTTGGAAAAAAAATTTAAAGAAGTATTTTACTGCTTAATTTTGATCTTACCCAGATTTGCAAAGAAATTAAAAATGTAGCCAAAGAAATATTCATATCGTGCTATGAATTAAACAAAATTTACAAGCTGTTATTATCAAGTTATTAAATGGAATTCAAAAATAATTTATTTTTAATTCTAAGCAGTTTTGCAAATCCTGTTATCCAATGAAGCCATTTCGGACATAAGCGTATGAAACTTTTGACTTATTTTTCGACAAAAATGCATGCTTTAAATTTTGACAGACACCCTGTATAGTTATTTTATTTACCATGTAGTACAAAGTATGAAATATTTACTAATAAATATCTTCTAAAATTTAAAAACTATCACTAATAAAAATTTCAAATCAATACAAACATATATAACAATTAAATAGTATAAAAACAGTGCTTGCTATATACATCTTAAAACAATAAAAAAACAACAAATTTACAACTCCGTGTCATGATTCACTTTCAGACTGAGGAGTTGGAGGTCTAGCTAAGGATTTATAAGTACCCGGCAGGACCCAGGAATGGCCTATTTTACTAGTTTGTTCTTCTTGAAAGGTGATCATTGACATTCGTATTTTATCATGAACCTCTGGGACATAGGGCTCAAAAATGATATAGTGTTTATCTTCTGTAGGTGGTTCATCATATAAATGATCTTTACTCAAATTCACAATTTCTTGTGCTTTAGCTTTAAAGGCATTTTTGTTGGATTTATACCTAAAATGAAAAATCTAACTCAAAAATCTATTTCTCCTAATTACCATAACTACATAAATTGCATTTATAAAAGTTTATAATATCAAATAAAAAGGCCTAGTGTTATACAGTTATTTATTGTTAATTTATACTTACATTTCAGCAGCTTCTGTATTGACAACATGTGCAACACTGGCATCGACATTGTAAAAAATCCACTGAATAAATTTTAAAACTTGCCATAAATGCTGTTCACTTTTATTCCATTTAGGAAAAGCATTTAATAGATTTAGTTCATTACCTACAGGATCTATCACAGGATGAAACATTTCAGACTGAAAAACAACTTTCTAAAACAAAATAATTATATTCAAATATTAGATTTAATAAAAATTTATATTAAAATTGAATCGGTGAGTTGAAACACGGTACAAGTCCAAAATTTCATGTTATTAGTTGAAATAGCCATCATGTTTAAAATTCATTCATCTATCGATTGAGCGTAAAAACCATACGCTAAGTATAACCGGTCCGATATGAGAACAGGTCACAGCCAGCAATGATAGGAAAAACATTACACAAGTCCAGGTCTTGTACGGTTTTTAACATCACTAATAATGTCATTCCTGGAACAAAACAAAGGTCCTTCTCTACCAACAAAAACCTTATAGCCACTCAGTTTATATTGATTTTCTCAAAACACAGATTTTGGACTTGTACTGTTTTCCAACTCACCAATTCAATTGTGATATCAATATGCCGTTTTGCTCAAACTGTAGCCTTGATGTGCAAAATTGATGAATAGGGAAAACATTGATTTAAACTTAATGCTCTGAGCTTTTTCTCAAAATCAGATTTTTTTATAAGATATACGTATATTTAATTAACACATGTAAAATGTTAAGAAAACAAAGTATTATTTTTTTATTTTATAAAGTATAAGAATCAAAGGTAAATATTGTGGGTGTTTGAATATTCATAAAAGTTCAAATAAGCAGTACTAACTGCAAGAAATTTCATATGAAATAAAAGCGACCTCAAATATTTGACTTGAAAATCATGTACAGGGTGATTTTGTGAGAATTCTCGCTCCCTTAATTTCATTTATTTTTATTATTACGAAAAAAATGGTAAATACAAAAGTTATAGGACTATTTGTGTAGATTTTGAAAATCATTTCAGAAAAACAATGGGAGCTCACACACGATGGTTACAGTTATTAATTTTTTTTTAAGCTGAACACCCTTTATATTTTTACATATTTTAATAGAACATTTTCTTACAAACACAATGATATAGAAGTTGATGGGTCTATCTCTAATACAAAGGGAAATATGAGGGAAACTTTGTTTGAGCTCCACCCCCGTTAACTTTATTATTTCTGGCTGGGTATTCAAAAGTAGTCTATAAAAAAATTACAAGATTTTTTAAGAATATTTTGAAAATCGTATTACTAAGACATATGAAGCCATTTTTAATAAAATATATTTTGCACTTTCTTTATATACAGTGTGTCCCATCGTAAGGTGGGAATACATGAATATCTGGGTTATTAGAGGAGATAGAGAATCGCTTAAATGAGCAAAGGAGTGCAGAATTTTATACCCATTAACATTGATTCTAGAAAACAATTGTTTTTTGATTGGTTTAAATTTTGTTTAGGAAAAGGCCAAAATTGTCATTTTTTAAAATACCATGTAACTTTTTATTTGTGGTTCAATTAAAAAATGTTTAGGATCATTTTCCAATAATTTTTTTAAGTACTTTACAGTGGCATTCTTACTTTGCTTTTCCAAACAGATTTTCTCATTTAAAAATGCAATAATCCAATATGGTGTCCATAACAAAAAATGATGATGTAATTTTTGTAAAAACTACTGTTTGAAAAAATTAAATTAAGAATGCCACTGTGAAGTCCTTACAGAATATTGCAAAATGATTTTACATATTTTAATTGATCCAAAAATAAAAAAGTTACAAGGCATTTCTAAAAATGGCGATTTTGGCTTTTTTTTTAAACAAAATCTAAACCAATCGAAATTCAATTATTTTCTGGATGCCGTGTTAATGGGCATAATTCTGCACTACTGTTCATTTAAGCAATTCTCTATCTTTACTAGTAACCAAGATACCCACGTAAACAATCCCACATCCCGTGGGAACACTGTATAGTCAGAAATAACAATCATTGTGTTCATGAGAAAGCGTCCTATTCAAATCTGTAAAAATATACAGGGTGTTCAATTAAAAAAAAAAAAACTGTAGCCATCTTATGAAAGCTTCTATTGTTTTTCTGACATGATTTTCAAAATCTGCATAAAAAGTCCTATAACTTTTGTATTTACCATTTTTGTGTAACAATAAAAATAAAGAAATTATGGGGGCCCAACCACATAATTCTCACAAAAATCACACTGTACTTACTGCAATGGGCAAAACCAGGTACCCTACTTTCATAAACAATATTTTTTAAAAAACACAAATTTTACCCCTACTTAATAACACAATATACTAATTTATTACTCTTTTTAATTATCTAACAGATACTATGAAATATTATTTATGCTCTTCTTACGGGATGTTCACAATCTGGAAAGTTTTCGTCTAATACTATAGTAAACCGAAATATTCCATCTTCATAAGGCCCATTTCTGACAAAAATTACTCCAAACCATACTGAAAATATAAAGATTGTGTGAATTAAAACTGTAAAATAGTTATATATGAAACTTACTAAGAGAACTTTCATTGGACGGAATCACATAGACGCCATGTATATTTTCAGTCTGAATCATCTTACTAAAAATATTCTAGATTAATAAAATAATTACCAGGTTATGGGTTACTGAGTAAAAAATGGTATTAATATATTTTATATTTTAAATTTTGAAGTGTGATCTTATTTAAATTTTTAAGTTTACTTACATGTAGAAATATATACGTTGTAGTCAATTGCCGACTACGGCCAATATTCGAAATTTATACCTACAACGCGTTGTGGAGTTCGTTATATGCTCAGATCGCGTTCTAGATAAATTTTGTATAATTTTTTCGACCACTGAACGAATCTTAATACTGTCTAATACTTATGCAATGCGTTGTGGGCAAATTAACAAAATCCATTACACAATGTGATGACGAAAATCGAACATATATGAATTTCATCGCGTTATGGGTATTGTATAGTATATACTTATAAATAAATTTTATGTAGAATCAAGTAACAGATCTACACTTCAGTTGAATTTCAGCTCATGGGTCTGGGCACAACAACTTTTTAAAGGTCATTTTAGGGCAATGAAAATTAAGCGGGAAAATTTTAAATTTGCTAGAAATACTTCATATAAAGTTTTCTTTCACATACTTAAGTGTCATCCCCAACTCTCTGTGTGGAAGGGTAGTTTTGGGGTTAAGGGGTTAACTTTTTTCTTTTTTTTTATGAAATCACATTTTTCTATGTGTTATTTTAAACAATAAACAAAATCTATGTCATTCCTCTTAATTAATCCCCTAAAATAATTTTAAAATGTCATTCATTACGCCCAGACACATGAGCCAAGTCCAACCATGGGTTTTGCAATTTACATCGTGGGTACTATGCATTACACATAATGTGATGAAAGTCGTATATGTTCAATTTTTGTCGTCACATTGTGTAGTGGATTTTGTTAATTTGCCCACAACGTGAGTATTAGCCAATATTAAGATTCGCTCAGTGGGCAAAACAATGATACAATATTTACCCACAATGAACATATAGCAAACTCTACAATGCGTTGTGGGTATAAAGTTTGGCTATTGGCCGAATTCGGCAATTGAGTACAACATATACACCGGATGTAAACCTTAACAGAGTTGTTTAATTTCCTGGCCTTATTTTCAAGATAGAACAAAAAATTTAAGAATTTAAAAACTTCTCCAGTAGTATTTTTTCCGAGGCATGTAAATCCGAAAACAGTAAAACAATAGAATATTTAATAAAAATGGTACAACCAAAAATACCAAATTTCTTAAATTTAATGGGATATTATATAATACTAGGTGTACGGTTTAGCCAGAAAATGTGCTATGTACTGTAGAGCGCCCAAAAGTTGACATTTTTAATTCATTATAAAGCACATAAAAAATTCACATCTGGTTTAACTGAAAATGATATACTTGCGCTTTATTTTTTTGCCCATTCTGTAGTTATATGAGACTAATGGATATTAAAATTTTACATCCTAGTTCCAACACACTTTAAAATCTGATATCTGGTTTGGCCGGAAATGGCATGTGTCTGTCTTGTTTTTTAATTGCCAGTATTTTTTTTTAAAACTCAAAATTATATATTATTAATTCATCATAATAATAAAATAAAAACACAATTCTTCTTTAGAAAAAAATCTTATTTTCTTATTCCCATATGTTTTGAAATACATGAAAGACATAGACCTTTAGAATCATATCAATTTTTATTATTAGAAAAAACAGGTAACTTCCTGCTACTTAGTGCAGTCCCTAGCGGCAGTGAAGTGTATTCATCGCAAACGCGTACATCAGCTGGACAAGTACTTTTAAAGGAAACGTACATCCATTAAGTGAAAACACGTTTTTTTATTATTTTCTAGTTAACGCTCATCTCGTGCACTTGTAAATTCTACTGTATCAGCAGATCTGGATTGAAATCCTCTGCTATATGTTGATGAGACCGTCAAGGACTATCATGCATGAATTCTGAAGAAGCATTCAACTTTGTGTCTAATGAAGAAAATGATAATTTACTTGTCTAGTATTTGTGATTAATATAAGTAGTATTTTTTATTCACTAGAATGTGATTTCCGTAAGCTTGAATGTTTAACTTTTGTAAAAATAAACTTTCTTTAAATTTTCATTCCTTATTTGTATTGATGGTATCTAAAATAAGAAAACTAAAATAAATTTTTTAATCTCCACCTTAGGAAATACAACAAAGAGTAGGTCTTCAAATTGGAATCAATTTAGTGAATTTTGCTAGCAGGGGAACTGTGATGTGAATTCAGAGCAGCCAGTTAAAGATGTAGCAAACATATCAATAATGGATTGGAATTACAATATGAAAAAGAAAACTGGGGATTACAAAGAATATGTTGTGAAAACAATGTGTAATTCAACTGCTAAAATGATCCAAAGTATGTATTTTGAAAAATTTAATGTTTCCTTTGATCCACTCTCAGATATATTATTTTTTAAGTAAGCTTGTGATGCCGAAATTCAAACAGGGTGCTTTTGAGAAATATAAAGAAAGTTCAGCTGCATTATCAAAAATGGAAATACATCAAAGGGAGATAATATGGGATGAAAATACTCCAGTAGGTCTTTTAAAAAAGTTCTTTCACGATTACGAATTAGCCTGGCGCAGTGGCGAAACAACAAGTTGCAAAATTTATTATTTTAAAAAAGAGACAACCAACAATGGAATGTTAACAGGCCATATTAAATAGAATAATCGTATTTTACAAAACTTATCAAGGTGGTTTAAAAAAATGCAAACAACAAATGTCTAATTAAAAACGAAGTAAACAATGATTTATGCTCCATAAGGATATATTACAAAATTGCAACAAACGAGATCCTTAAATGGACTAATATCTCAGCAGAAAAAATTGGATTAAATTTCAAAGAAAAAGAGATATCAAATCATTCCCAATGGAAGAGTGCAGTATCAATTTGGTTAAAGCGGGTGTAAATGAACAACAGCTAATAATAAATAACGGACCACTCTTCATCATCTTCAATAACACCGTTCTTACAACTACATCAGGATCATCACTAATAATTACAAATCTCCGAAAAAAAAAATGTCTGGCGATCTGTCAACCATGCAGACATCAGGCATACAGACAATATCAACAGGCCAAACTATATTTAATAATTGTTCAATTTAAATACAAACGGAAAATGAAATACCTAATCTAATTACGTTTTCTGCCTTCAATCTTATTAACATATGTATATTGAATAAACCTAAATATTTAATTTTGATTTAAAAATAATTATTTGACACTAAGAAATTTGGACGACAAAATCACTAGTCAAATTAGTGAAAAGCGAAAAAAGTATGTGACTAAATCGTTGCATTACATTTGATAATAACAGCTATTATCCTGGTTTATAAAATAAGGCTATTATGAAACACAATTTTAATTTCATCAAAAGGAAACTCTAAACTGGAGCTATCTCTTATACAGTGTCAAAAGTTTTAAGTACTATTCAATTCTAAAAGTGTAATCAGCTGTGTGTACGTCATCCCAGTGAAATATTGTAATATGCAAGGGTTTAATTAAATATGATAAATTTAAATACTAAATAATAATGGGCACTGAATTCTGTTGTACACCTTTAGAAAACCTTTCAAGCACCTAATGATATGTTTTAAGCAATATTCTTATTTTGTAAATGAGATTTTAAAGGTAAATCATTACTGAAGAAAGCCATAATTTCTCATTAATTACCAATTATTTTATAACCAATTAAAATCAAGAGGAGACACAGCAAATGCTAGACCCTTACAACTTGATATCGGCTATAATTAATTTCTTTGAATTTATTATCATCTTTAAAAAATATTACTAGTAGCACCACCTAGTATGCATGTGTAAGAAGTGCCCCTCTTAACTTAACTGGATAATGATGTAATACAAAAGACTTGTATAGTAGATTGGCCTTTTTTAGTTTCTTTTTTATAGAAATATGGTCCGAACAAGTTAATATAGGGATGAGTGTTGATACAATAATGTATGCCTCAAACCCGTTATGGGCTAAAATTGATAAATAGATAACTATTTACATGGTTGCATCCTTTTATATTAAATTTGGCTTCATGGTCAAGTGATGAGGATACTTGCCTCTCACCCTGGAGTCCAGGGTTCAATCCCCAGTCGAGGAGCTAGGATTTTTTCTAAACCAAAGAATAATACTATCATACTTGGATATTGGGTGTGTGTTCATTGTCTACACATGTGTAGCCCTCTCCCGCACAAAGTAGCTTGAGCTTTCTACCTTCAGGTATAACTTGTGGTGTTTAATTAATTTAGGTTAATATCCTCAATGAAAATTTCTATTTATTTACTTAACTTTTCAGCTAAATATAAATCAATGTCTAAAATAAAATCTTGTTTTTCAGTAGAGGGAGATCTGTATAATGCTGTGATGTCAAAGGATAAATTTTGTAAATTTAAAAATTTATTTTACTGACTGTTACATGTGGCTTAAGTTATGTTTTGAATGTTAACGTTAATATGTGTTTTGATATATATGAGCATCCCATCACTTTTATTATAGTTACCAAAAAATTATAATATGTATTATAACCAGGTATATTAAATTGAATTCACTGAATGAAGTTGATGTGTTTCACTAAGTATAATTATATCACAAAAACTGAGCTTGTAAGATTGTATTATAATAATTCAGTCAAAATTATGCCTTGTATATAGTTCTTATGTTGAAATGAACTATACTTTTACATTTCTCTTATTAAAGAATTATACTAGAAATTATCATAGCACCATCGTTTTAATTTCTTATAACTTTCAAATAGTCAAGAACTTCTATTTCACTTTTGCTTAACCATTGTGACCATAATCAGTTCTGTTTTTTACCTGTATATAGGTATTTAAATGTAGGGCTTTCCGGATCGATGGCTTTATGATTCACATTGTAGTTTTTCTTATATTTAACATTCGCCGCTTAGCAATTTGTATATTTTATTTTTATATCATTTTGGCATTCACTAGTTTCATTTTCTTTTTAGGAGATAGCCTTGATAAATCTTTGTAAATAAAAAAATATAAAAAAAATTTTTGGGGACATTTACATACATACATACAAAATTATGAGCTTTATATGATATTTCATTTCTGAAATAATTAAATTTAACTTAGAAAATAATAACAAAAAAGTGTTTCCACTTAACATGTGTTTGTTTCGAAAGTATTTGTCCAGTTCATCTAATTTTCGAAACATTGAATACGTAAACTATTTTCAGTCAAACCACATGTCAAATTTTCAAGTTTAATGTAGTAAAAATACCACAACGTTTAGTACTATACAAAGACAAGATGATAAAACAAAAGGAGATATTTCCGGTTAAACATCAATTTCCTGAATTATCTTACGTTTTTAGATATTCAAGCTTAGAAGAATTATTTATGTGATAGGTAAAGTCCCAAGGAGGAGAGAGAAAAATTAGGAGAATACCACAACATGCAGGTTTCATTCAGAATAATGAAGTAAAAATATGTCATTTTTAGAGCCCGAATCCGAATATTACATCGAGAATATTGTCGTGGAATATTTTGAAAATATCGCGTCCATTTCTCTCTAAAAGTACTGTAGAATGATGGATAAACTATTTCCCAGAGTGAGAGTTTGATGACACAGAAGTTCGGTGCAATATTTGGGAGAAAATATCGTCATGTAATATTCTGGTCTGGGCTCTAATTTATCCTAGAAAAAATCAAGTTTATCCTAAAATGCTAAAAGGGAAATTTTTATCCTATCTTGTAAATAAAACCAGGAAATCAAACATCCCTGTTAGGATTTCCACCAGGTATATACACATCCAAAAAGTACGCACCATATGGGAAACACTTATTATTTGATTTAGGAAAAATCGATTAGTGCGATCATTTCTGCTTTTCATGAGACGAAAAATATGTCAAGAAAAAAGTAACCATGTGACATTCGGTATGTCTGAAATAACATACTATTTTTAAAAATTTGCCGAAATTGGACTTATGTTTTGAGTTTTGAAAATTCTCATTAAAAAACGATTTCAATCAAATAGAATATTAAAAAGGTTATTAAACCGCAAAATTTTCTTTGATTATTTTGCTCAACATTTGGATTAAGATCAAAATGTGATTACAAACAACTTTATCACTTTTGCTGAATTTTTTAATTTAATGTTATTCCTAGCATACCGGATGTCACGTGACAACTTTTATTTGAATATATTGTCTCATAACAAGCAAAAGTGAGTGCCCCGTTCGACTTTTCCCTACATCAAATAAAAATTATTTCCCATATGATTACTTTTTGGATTATGTGGTATATACAGCGTGATTCAGTCTTTAGACAGGGCCAATTCAGGGTATAAAATTCAGAAAAAAATTTCATATAAACTTATATTCCGTTACTGAGACATGAGGACTTAATTTTGTTTTTGTAATTGTTTAATAACTTGTAAATAGCTTTAGTTATTTTTTTAAAAAATGTTCATTTTGTTGATCTCCATTGGTGCCAAAATGCGGTTCTATTTACACCAATATTTGCTAAGCAACTGAATAAAAGTGAGGACATTTTTTTTAAAGTCTACGATCTGTTTTAAAGAGAAAATTATTTGAAAAATTTTCTAGGAATAGTAGTTTAAAAATTATTTATTATTCATCAAATCCGAGATCAAATCTTTATTTTTGTAAACACAACAAAAAATATAATACGTTATATGTTGGAGGATCTGTTGTCTAAATGCTCTGCATAAAACTAAATCAGATTTGGAAAACTTCACCTAACTTTACTCTAGAAGAGTTTGTCAGTTATCAACTACTTTCAATTTTTTTAAATATACATAGGCTGTTTAATTCTGAAATATGTTGTTTTATGTTTTATTTGTTCTTTTATACGATAGGTGTAGAACATGTCAGAAATACAACATAAAAGTTAAATATTGATCATAAAAATATAAATATATAAAAATTTAGAATATAAAACTACTAATACAAAGAATATAAAATACAAATACATAGAATATGATATCTCAAATACATAAATACAGACATATACAAATTAAATATATACATACACATATACAAACGCACGTGCACGCCCGCCCCCACCACGCGTACATACACCCACACGCGCGCGCCCACACTCACCCACACACACGAATAGACGAATAACATAAAAGTTTTGAAATTTTTTTTTTAAAACCAAGTATAAACTGATAAAACCAAAAAGTCCTTATAACTCGTGAAGAGTTATAGACATCGAAAAAAATAAATGAAAAAACAACCTCTCAAGTCCCACATCAACTTTGGCAACCTACTATCCTGTGCAAAAGTCTCACTTCCTTTGGACAAAAATCACTAGTTTCTCCCTAATGCTGCTAAACATTCAATCTATTCGTAGGAAAATTGATGAATTTACGGTTTTTTGGACATGGACCAAAAGAAAAAAAAACAAAAAAATTTATTAAATTAATTACCTCCTTTTAATAAATGTGGCAATTTTATGGAGCAACAAAATACTTTTCTCACGGCTTCTATGTACAAATATTAATAGTGCTGCTTTCAGTTGTTCGATTATTAATGCAAGATCTGACCATGAGGCCATTCTTTGTAAGTTATCGCTAGGTATGTCTAACACTAATAAGGTTAAAAAGCGACGCGGTAGACTTTTTATTAAGAATAATTACGATAAGTTAGCACAACTATGTTTGGAAGCAGACTGGTATAAGGTTATGGATTCTGACAATCCTCTAAAACAATTTCATACAAGTCTCTGCTATTTGTTTAACAGAGCTTTTCCGATAAGAACAATTAATAAAAAATAAATAAAAAAACCTTGGTTTACAAAAGGTCTAAAAACATCGTCAAAGAACAATGCGTTCACTGCATTTAATTAGCAAATATGCAATGAATAATTTTATTTTTATTATTTTAACATGTACTGAAAAATTTACAGGAAGACTATTCAAGCTGCTAAACAATTATATTATAGAAATAGAATTACTCAGGCACCAAATAAACGAAGAGAAGTATGGAAAATTGTAAATGCTCTTAGAGGAAAAGATAAAAATTCCCCAGTTAATTCTAAACTGAGCACTGATGAAATAATTTTTATTGCACTATAGCTAAAAAAACTGTGTGATAAAATTACTACAAAGGATGATCCTATAAAATATTTGAGTCATATTTCGGTACCAGAATAATTTTTTTCTTACTCCCACCGATGTACATGAAATTATGACTATCTTTAATGACCTCAAAAACAAAAATGCTAATGGATGGGACTTTCATTAAAAATTTTACAAAAACTGCCAGATAATGTTTTGCAGGTTTTGGCTGATGTTAATATTTCTTTTGAAACAGGCATTTTTCCATCATGTTTAAAAATTGCAGATGTTATTCCATTATTTAAAGGTGGAGACCATTATAGGCCTATCTCGTTGCCACCTACGTTAGCAAAAATAGTAGAAAAATTGATTCAGAAGCGAGTTTTAAACTTTTTAAATGTGCATAAACTACTCTGCTCAGAACAGTTCAGTTTTCAGGCTTCAAAAAATATTAATGCTGCCATATTTGTCTTTTTAGAAAAACTATATATTGAACTTAACGAGGGAGAAATTGCCACAGCAGTGTTCTGTGATTTATCTAAGGCTTTTGACTGTGTGAATCATGGAATACTGCTCAGGAAACTTGAAATTTCTGGGTTTAGAGGAAGAACGCTAGATTGTTTCGGTCCATATTTATCATGTTGTTCCCAAAAAGTGATTTTTAATGATATGTTGTCAACACAAAATATAGTGCAATCTGGTCACAAGGGTCCTAAACAAATACCTAAAATTAATATTATAACTTTTAAATACAACTCAAACGAGCTATTCCTGGAGGATCAAGTTGTTAAAAATCAAACGGATAGTAAATTTTTGGGTTTGTGGATTGATAATAAATTAAAATTTAAGAACCATATTATCAATGTTAAGCAATAAGTTAGCTTCAAATTGTTATGCAATTAGAGTGATA
Organism: Rhamnusium bicolor; assembly: GCA_029963845.1. Taxonomy (NCBI): domain Eukaryota; kingdom Metazoa; phylum Arthropoda; class Insecta; order Coleoptera; family Cerambycidae; genus Rhamnusium; species Rhamnusium bicolor. Next base: position 35,272 of record JANEYF010000326.1, on the reverse strand, counting down.
TCGGATGAATTAGATATGGCTACCACATGAAGTGCTTATTTTTCACTCACAGAGTCTCACTTAAATTATGGCATTTGTTTTTGGGTTTCTGTTCACAATATTTATTCGATAAAATTTTTGTTCTGCAAAAAGAGCTTTAAAATATATGTGTAAGGCGAAAATAAGAAACTCATGTAGACCATTGTTTTTGAAGTTTGAAATATTGACTCTGGTCAGTATATTTATTTTAGAGACGTCTTATGCATAAAACTTTTAAACATGATATAAACACCGTACATTATACACGTAATAGATTTAACATCACACTTCCTATCCTTCATCTACTCAGACAAGAAAATCCGATTCTTTATGATAGTAAAAAGATATTCAATCATCGTCCTGTAAACCTGAGGCAAATTGTAAATGAAAAAAAATTTAGAAATGAAGTAAAGAAATTATTGATTAAAAAGACATATTATTCAATGAATGATTATTTTCAAGATTCTGAAATTGACTAAATTGTTTGTTTTATAATTAGACTAGATTAAAAAGTTATATGCAGGGTGTGTGCTGTATAAAATTTTAGTTTAGTCCTTTATATTATTATTTATATTATTTCATATGTGCTGTACTTTCGAGTACTGTTTAACTTTTACCAATTTTTTACATTAGGATTAAGGTTTCGCTTTGTCAACAAAAACATTTGTATTTTTCTGACAATAAAGCATTTTTGATTGATTGATTGAATTCATGAAGGGATGTAGATATTGAAAAAAATAATTGAAAAAAACACTTCCACACATCCCATCGACTTTGGCAGCCTACTATCATGTGCAATTTGAACAAAAAACAAAAAAAGTAAAAAAAAAATTCTTTGAGATTGAATAGATTTTTGCTACACATTAAACGTCTGTTAAACGTGTGAAATAGAGAGTATGTCGTTTTCATTTGTCGATCAGCTTCTACATCATCAAAATGTACATAACAATAGCGTACTGCCTCTAACCGTGTGCCCCAACGCGCCACATATTGTGGCGGTAATGGCGTATTCGGCAGTTCATCTTCAAATAATTTTCTTCGAGACAGCGCTTTTGAAAATGTTTTCTTCAGGCTGGTCATTAATCTGTCTATCATGGGACAGCAGTTACTAACATTTTCTGCAACGCGATGGAATCCGTGTGTTAAACATGTTACATGTAATAAATTTACACTTGTACGTGTTTTTTAAGCGCACTGTAGATGCCTTCATATAGTTAGCTGCATTGGTTACATAAAGTAACACATATCCTTTATTATTTCCAAGTCGGCCCATTTTTTCTTGAACAAAACTAACAAGCAGTACCGAGGTTCTGCAACCCATTTGGGTTAAAATTGTTTTGCAAAAACATCTATTTTTCACCAGTTATACTGCGTGTACAAACTTGATGTTTTCACCTCCCGCCTTTTGAAATAAGTAACCAAATCATTGGTTAAAATGGTATCTTATGTTACTTTACTCACTAAATTGCAAACTAGTATAAAAAACCCTGGGGGTATTGCAATGTAAAATAAATGGTTTATATGCTAACCAGGTCACGATTTCTGGATTACTCAAGCATCCTAAGGTTAAACATATGGGCTACCTCTGCATAATTACCATTTTTTGATTTATTATCACCTTGTTCACATTATTTACTTACTATTCTGCCAAAATAACATATTCTTGTCGATATATTTTATATACTTTAGTGAACTCCGTATTTGGCCGATCAAATACATTGTTTTTATGATCAGACGGTATAGCTCTTCTTAACGATCCTTGTCTTTGAAAATTTTCATTGTTTTCATTCTAAAAAGAAATTCGGTAAGTCCTCAGATTTAGATAGTATAAAATTTTACCTTTGCAGACTTTACAGGTGTATACATAACTAATTGATTAACTAAAAGCAATCCATAAGGTATAATTAGAAATGTAATAGACAATCATTAAATATATTTTCGTTATCATTTGATAGTAATCCAAATAATCTCCCACACAATCCTACAAAAAAAACGCTCATTTAAGAAGTCAGCTACAAATTAAAATCTTCATGTCCTTCGACCAGAAATGGTCGAATTTCATGTCATACCGTGGTCCGTGATCATACTCATCGTGGCAGTGTTGCCAGAATGATAAATTCAAATGTTTTTGTTGCTTACACACAAATAACCTCAACTCTTCCCTTTTTTTCCTTTTTGGGGGGGGGGGGGGGGGGGGGGGGGGGGGGCGGGGGGGGGGGGGGCCCCCCCCCCTTTTTTTTTTTTTTTTGGGGGGGGGGAAAAAAAAAAAAAAAAAATTTTTGGGGGGGGGGGGGGGGGGAAAAAATAAAAAAAAAAATATTTTTTTTTTAGGATTTTTGGGGGGGCCGCGAAAAGGGGGGGGTGGGGGGAAGTGACGCGCATGTCATTTGAGTTAAACAACATAACCAGTTTTTTCTGTTCTGTGGATCTACACCACAGTATACAAAACAATCTGTATACTGTGTCAGAGACTGTGTCTAAATTGTCTACCGGTGACGTCAGTTTGATATTTCTGTCTCTTTCTAATTTGCTTACAATGCTAAATGGGTATGTTCACCGGTGTTACTATAAGTTGTAATTTTTACTCTAAGTATGACGTCATCAAGAATAAATGTTCAACTTGGATCTAGCTGGAAATGATAACTAGCGAACAGCTTTCTTCCTTTATATTTACTCCTTGTCTGAAGCAAGAGTAAATATGTTTAGTTCCGAGTAAAATATGATTTCGTTGTTATCCACAAGCGAACAAAAATCAGGTAAAAATGTCTTGTTTAGAGTAAATATTGGCCACCGACGAACAGACCTAAACACTCCTTGTTAGTTAATCTTCTTGAAGAGGTATGTGGTGTAGAGCCGCGATCGAGAACAACACCTAGAGTGATTCTTATCCAAACACCCGTTCAAAAACCGTAGAACATCTGCCTAATGTTAAAGGGTTAAGCGTTCGATAACTTGTAGGGGCATCAATCGGACAACACTCAAATCGCCGCAGACTTAACTGCGGGAAAAATTATTCTACATGCGCAATAGATAGATATTTGAAAATTCATTTCAGGTATAATTATGGACAACTCCTTTAAAATAATTCTTACAGCGCGGATGCACTCTGACACAATTCTTATAGACACTTTAAACATTTTTTTTACATAATATATTCATCACGACTATATCTACATATTATTATAGACAATTTGTAACATATAACTAAACGTTTTGATGATAAAAACAAAATCGAAAGTGATCAGCTGCTTTATTAGCACCACGTTCTAGTCGTTCGAAAAGTATTGCATTCTTAGTGTCTACTATTCTTTCCCCACCCATCATCATGCACACGATATGGATAATAATTCAACTAGAGTGTAGTTCTCGAACGCAGCCTAGGTATTGAAAAATTCGCGCGAAGTGCGAAATATACTTAGGTACTTTTAGTTAGACTAAAGTCTTTGGTCAGACTTTAGTATTGAATTTATTTCTCTATTGTTTATCATACAAGACAGTTGCTATTAAAGACGTGAAAATGAGAGTACAAGCAGATCATTAGGCAGTATTTTAGAGTTTTGTGAAAAAAATCCACAAAAGAATACTGAACTTTGGCAAAAGTTAATTTTGAAATTAAATTCATTGGGATTTAGAGAAAAAATTCTTGTTGGATGGAAAAGGGTTTGTATTAATTTTCTTCCACTTGGTGCAGGTACTTTAATTTTACCTAAAAATATATGTGTTACGGTGATTTAGTTCTGCACAATATTCATATATGTAATTCAAAAAAACTGTTAACATTTAGCGTAATTGTTTAAGATATCCTCCAATCCAATAACAATCTTACCATAGCCGACACGCGTGTAAACACTTTGTATAAAACGTTCAATAGTTTTGGGTTGATATATTCCATTTCCAATCATTTCTGTTGAAGTAAAACATTAACATTGCTTGAAAGATTACCTTAGTATTTTTTAGTTATATGATTGGTATAACTGCTTTCGACATGTATGTTGACGTTGACCACGGTTCTTTCCTAATCTAAGCCACGGTTCATATCTTACAATTAGACAAGAGAATTTCTCTAATCTAAGGTTCATATCTTGTTCATATTTTGTTTATGAACCATGGACGTTGACATAGTCTTAGACAAGAGACTAATTTCTCTAATCTAAGGACATAGTATTTTATTTTCACCGATGGTCAATTCACTTGATCACATTTGATCTGGTTAGAAAGTGACCTGCACGAGTCGCAAATAAAACTGCAGCAGCCTCGGATGTCGGGCGCGTACACGGTTCATAAACAAATATGAACCGTGGAGCGCGCGTGCGTATTTGAGAGGCACACATTTATTTTATGTTTGTTATATCGGTTTTACATAGGTTCTTTATAAAAAATCCTGAAAAAAATGGAAATAGGTGATCCAGAAGCCAACTTGATATTTTCCTTTCCTAAGACCTCGATTATTTTTATGTTATGAAATATAGTAATTGCCAAAACGATTCTTTTTTATGAAAAATATGCAAATTTGTTGGTCAACATGCAAAACCTGATTATACGGTCAACCGTTTGCCGCTTTTCTTACCCCACTACATTATTGATCTAAAGATCACATGTGATTCTTTCATCCGGGGTGGAGCAGCATCGACAAAGGCGGAACCTGAGAGTATAAAAATACGAGAGAGCCTGAGGCATTCCGTCTTGGGACCATCTCGGTGTAGCAAGATGGCCGCCGACGGAAATGACGTATCTCCAGTGGTGTCTCCTACAATAATTATTTATTAAATTTGGAATATCATTAGTGATATTGGACAGGATTTCCCAATTTCTTTACTAATTACTTAATTTTTGCAAGAAGTGCCAATGGAAAGAAAACTTTTTTTCAATGAGAAAAATTAAAAATCTTGGCCAAATATTAACGCACTTATATTTATATATTTAAAATATACTTTGTTTTCCGTTTGACAAACTTGCCTATAGACACTTGAGCAATGTACTTGTCTAGCAAACACTGAAACAAATACTAAAACACAATTTTAATAATAATTTATTGATGTTAACATACAAAGTATTTACATAAGTCAGAATATCCTAAATACAATAAGGCAAACATTTTAGTAAAACACATAGATTAAGAAAATTGTAAAATACAAAATTAAAAAAATAAAAATATTAATACAATGAATAAGACAGCTAAAAAACAAGTCACAAGTCGTTAAAATCATTTTGGAAATACTCAAAATTGTAAAATATTCATGTTGTCTTAAATATAGCACTGCTGTCTTTTGGATTATGAACGAAAACCTAAACCGTACAGATGTTTGATTAATACTACTTTGCCATCAATTTTCTGTAATGCAGGTACAACTTCAGGACGATGCTATGTTTTCACGTAGACACCCTTCAGTCAATATTTACCAATAAAAACGTTATACGCCGCAAATTTAGGCACTTATTCATATTCATCTGAAAGTAAAAGACGATTCTTTAAAAATAATACACATTTAATTTTGTTTAAACATTTATTCACAAATGTTAAGATTTTATACAATTCTAGAAGTTTTTATAAATTATTACTATTTAAAATACCCAGTGTGCATCCTACATTTTAAATAAAGTTAAACCTTCATAACAGTCTTTGGTAGCAATATATGGAAATAATAGTAATTAGTCACTATGGCATATACCATACATATACATTGACACTAATGTTAAAACAATCTGTCCTTTAAATAAAACCAATTTTTTATAGTAATTCCTAATACTATCTTTCACACTCAATTGTTTACATGCATAATGCAACCTTACATTTAAGTATTGTTGAACAATTGTTTTAATTAATAATACATGTTTTATCAACAAACTTTATCCAAGCCTGCCTTTGAAGTGGGTCCTTGGGAAAACTCAAAGAGTATGTACAACTAATAAGAATTTCACTAATAGCATTAAAAAAAGATAAAATAGTAACCACTAAAATACAGAAATGTCTTTCCAGTAATATCACACTTCTTTTGAAAAGAATTACCACGTTTTTTATAAATTTGAGTTGAAACATAAGAATCATGAAAAATTTGTTTATCCTTAAATTGTCACTGTTAAATTTCCATTTTAAAAAATCAACATTATTTCTTTATGGTATCTCCGCCACTGCTAACAAAACAAAGCATACCATTTAAAATTAATTTATTTATAAATATAAAAAGCGACGATTTCTGATCGCGTAAAATATAGATCCATATTACTAAATAAACATACATTATTTTATAGCACATATTATAAACTTACACGTGAAAAGTTATTGCATTTTTTACATTTTTTGGTTTCATAGTTTTTGAGGTTCCACACAAACACAGCTCACCATTGTTTATTCGGTAGCACTATACACTAAATTAAAACAAATATCTACAAGACTGTCTCAAAAATTCGCGTAATAAATCAAAATTTAATATTCAACAAATCACTACAAAAATTCTAACCAAAAAATGTACAGCCTGATTCCAAAGCAATGAGTCATTATGAGTGTAGTTGATGACGACTTCCGTCCTAAGATTTTTATAGCCCCCACCACTAAACGTTCCCTCCTGTTGTTTTTATATTCTCAGGGCGGAACAGTCACTTTTGATTTCAGATCAGTTGTAAATAAAACATGTAAATAGCCTGACCTAATTGATCTAGATCAGAAATGACCTGATCCACAGTGCAAATAAAATACTGCTATGACCATGTGTTTTTAGATTTTGCCACAGAACAGAAAAAACTGTCAGCTGTTAGTTGAACCAAAGAATATTTACGTTTAAAAGTTTTTAAACGTAAATATTCTTTGGTTGAACGTTGTCTCTGCAGTCTCTGGTTGAATAATGTCAAACGATTGAAAGCAAAAACTGTCAGTTTATGTATTGCGTGTAACTACTTACATATTTAATAAAGTCTTATATACACATCGCGTATATCGGTTCCTATGTAACTATTCTAATTAAAGCACATTGAGATTATTTTGCACAAGTGTCTCAACAATTTCGTTTCAAATTCGATACTCTAGTAGACCACTAAAATTGGATGCCATTGTACTCAAAAAACAATAAGGAATCTTTTATTAAAAAGAAGTGTAGCAATTAAAATAAAGAATGATCACAGCTCAAAATAATTAAAATAAAAAAAATTTTTTTGTCAGCCTGCCTTTTTAAAAATAAAATTAACGTGTGTTTCAGCGTTTTCCAAAAAATCATTTAATATCAGTATTATGATTAGATTAGATTCTTTATTGATTCTTTATGCCAATTACAAAACAATGGATAGAATAGGTCAATAAGTGGTAAATTACAATTACACAAGAGATAAAAAAAACTTCTATAGGGCAAAAAACAACAGAGTGTAAATAATGTGGCCAATAAAAAAATATAAACATATACACACATATACACATACATACATATACACATATACATACATATACATACACATATAATATATATGTATGTATACACATATACATATACACATATACATATACACATATACACACAAAATATATAAAAAAAAAAATTCAATATAATGTGTGTGACAAAGACGAGAATATACTATACTTTAAAGTATTCATCTAATTTATATAAACATTTATTTAATAAATATATTTTTAAACGTTTCTTAAATAATATTATGGAGTTACACTCTTTGATTTCTGTAGGTAAGTAATTGTAGACTTTGAGGCCCAGACTATTTGGTGAGTTTAATGTGACACTTAAGCTATGAAATGGTATATGGAAATGATTTTTTTTGTCTCGTGTTAATATTATGGACTTCTTTATTTGGTATGAATTTGTTCTTATTATTAAAAACATATAAGCACAGTTCATATATAAAAAGAGACGGCAGTGTCAATATTCCGTACTCCTTAAAATGATTTTTACATGAATCTGTATTTGATAAGCCTGCCATACATCTTATAACACGTTTTTGGGCTATAAACACATTATGTGATAACGTGGATCCACCCCAAAAGCATACTCCATATCTTAGCCGTGAGTCAACTTCCGCAAAGTATAATTTTTTTAATTGATCAATATTTAGCACTGATTTGATATTTCTAAATTGATAAATCATGGAATTTATTTTAGAAATAATGTTTTCACAATGTGTTTTCCACGTAAGACATTCATCCACAAACCTAAAAATTTTACATTTTTGTTATTAGGAATTGTTTTGTTGCCTATTTGCATGCTCGGAGTATTACATATTTTTTTGTCTATTGTGGAATCTTAGGGCCAGAGTTTTGTCTATATTAAAGTGAAGACAGTTCTGGCAAAACCATTCATTTAAGTTCTGTAATATGTTATTACATTTGATTTTTAACGAATCTTCATTTTTATCTGACATAATTATTGATGTATCGTCAGCGTATATGGTAAAACATGCTGAGGTTGTCAAAGCAACAAGATCATTCATATAGATCATAAAGAGCACAGGGCCGAGAATTGATCCTTGCGGCACGCCTCTATTAACTTCCACGTATTCCGAGTTAACATAGTCCACAGTAATAGCTTCATTATCAAGCAATGAAATGTATTGTTTCCGCTTATAGAAAAAACTCTCAATCCAGTTCAACGATATACCTCTTATGCCATATATATAAAGTTTAGCGAGTAGTTTCTCGTGATCAACGCAGTCGAATGCCCTGCTGAGATCACAGAATATCCCAACAGGGCACTCGCCTACCTCAATATACTTAAGTATTTCTTCATAAAATGAATGGACAGCAGTGATTGTTGATTTACCAGATACAAATCCGTGTTGTCTATTTGATATTGTATTATTACTATTCAGGAAGCTTAATAGTCTATTTAAGAAGCAGTATTCAATAATTTTTGAGAATCCTGTAGGGATGGTTATTGGTCTATAATTTGCAATGGCTTGGGTGTCATTTTTTTTGTGTATGGGTATAACTTTACCAATTTTTAAATATTCTGGAAATAAACCGGTTGAAAATGATAAATTTACCAGATAAACTAAGGGTGGAGCTAATATACTCAGCATTCTTTTTAATAAAAAAACTGGTATTTCATCATATCCTGAAGACTGCTTATTTTTAAGTTTGGTGTTTAATAAATCACATAATTCCTTTTCTGTATATGGTTCCAAGGAAAATTGTGTTTCGTTGTGGTATAATATTGTTAGCCATTGTATCTTTGTTACTATTATCACTATTATTTGGTGGAATTTGTTTAATATATTCAATGGGAGCATTTTTAAAATATGTATTAAACGTGTTAGCAACCTCATATTGATGTTCAATTAGTATAAATATATTACTATTGGAATATCTGTTTTCGCGTAATTTGTAAAAGCAGATCAGGACATAGTTTCCAAGCTGATTTAGTCGGATTGTCAGAATTACCTGATTTTATTTCTGATAAATAAAATTTACATTCCAGTTTTAAGCATTAAATATTATGTAAAATCTCTTAATTATAATAATCTTCGCATTCACATTTCACAAAGAAAAGTTTGTTTCTAGCTCAAACAATATCTGTATAGTTTGAGACTTGACTTGTACTCCATAGTCTACCCTTTTTACACTTGTAGTGGCCTCAGTGAGGCGCATCTAGGATCGAAAAACTCGTAACATTAAAATATATAAAAAAATCTCGCCAAAGTATTCAAGTGCATAATGATATCACTTATTTTTAAAGAGAGACTTCGCTTTGAAGTGTAGAGGTTCTGAAGTTCACACATAGCAGTATGACTAAATGTCCTTACATATAAAATTTTTTTCTAATTACTGAAACAAATGTCATCCCGGAAGGTAAACAGTTCCAGTTTTACCTAGTTTTACAAAAATGTAAATTTTCCATAAAAACGAAATTAAAGCAGTGACCTTCGCCACATTTCCTTTACAAGTTACAAAATAATTATCAATTGTTCGATTGGTTCGGAGATATCACTCAGGGATGTGTGCCAACGTAAGAAAAATTAATTTTGACAAATTTTGACATTCTTCGTAATAAAAAAGTTTGACCTCAAAAGAATGTTGTAATTGGCAATTACAGATGGCCAAGGCCTAGGCTATCATGCTGTGAAGGTCCCAGGTTTACATACAAAATTTTTTTTCAAGAAGGAAGCTACATTTTCCCCAGTTTTACGGTCACTAAGTACCGGCTAGATGCGGGAAGATCTACCAGTCTGCAATGAACCAAATTGATACTACCTATGTCATATCGACCTTTTTCGTTCTGTGATATCGACAACCTGTTTGTAACTGTATTAAACCGAACTGTGATTAATAAAGTACCGATAAACAATTTTTGATTTTTATCTATATCCACGACACAACAGTGTGTTTCAGCGCTCTTTCCAAAAAGTCATTTAATATCAGTATTATGAATATTGTGCGGAAATAAAATCACCACGTTATACTTATTATTTATATACCTATATATATTTTTGTGTATTATAGACAATAACTGACAAAGTCAAAAACAAAAGCAGAAACAATAATAAATGCTCACGTAAATAAGACTGGTGGTGGCACATTATGCAATATAATTTTAAATAATTATAAAGAACGTCTTCTGGCATTTATGAGGAAAACTTTATACCAAGGCAATCCAGAAAATGTAGAATGAGATTTTCATAAAAGAAAATTATTTATAATTAGTATATTTTTATAATAATGGTAAAAATAATTAATAGAAATCTATTTTTAGTCTCAACGTCATAACGAAAATCCTGTTGCAGAGGCATCAATTGCGCTGTTCATACCTACCTTCATGTATATATGTATATACATCACAAGATACGGACAATAACTTATTTAAGACAGAGAACCTGTGTACTCTGTGTTAATGAAGTACGAATTACCTGTAACTAAACGCAGACAAATGACTAACACGTCCAGCTTTCCAAAAAATATTCCTACTGTATATTTGCCTTCTTTGTCCTCTACATCAACAACCCAAGATTATCATTTTCCTAGTAGTTCCACATAATTTTCCTTGTTACTACCTCCAATTCCCTTCCAGCTAAACCTAATAAAGATTTCCACCAAAAAAATACACCCAGAATACATTTAGGCATGACACATAACACAACCCACATAAAGCCTAGGTATACTTCAGAAGCCCAAATCCAAACTTTGACAAACAATATAAAACCAACTACTAATGAACGGAAACATTCAAAAACTAAAAAGGATCCCTTGTCTGAGTAGTTTTAGCACATCACATAAAGACCTGTTTAATGAATTAAAAACCATGAATTGCCATATAAGTCTAGAAGCAGAAAGTCTAAGAGAAATGGCAATTTCATTAGAAAATAAATAATTTTTTTTCACACATTTACTGTTGATATGGCTATTTCGAGGTTACATTTTCTTTCGATAAGTAGGTATTAGATTTATTAAAAAAAAATAAAATGGTAAGTACCTACCTAGATACTTTTTATGGATATTTTTTAATTATTTTTGTATGTATTTTTAGTCAAAATATTTCACCGCATTACTATGTATAAATAACATGTTTATTGAATATTTGGAAAAAAAATTCTATTTTCTAATAAATTAAAATTTATATCTGGCATGCCCCACTACAAATAGTGCCAAAAAGAGAACATCTCGAAAAGAGGTGACTTTAAATTGATGAGTACATATGTACATATGTATGCAGAGAGGACACACATATATGTACATAATATTATTTATGGATATGTTAGACCCAATATACGAATTCGGTTAAAACCTAAAAAAAAAAAAAATGCTCAGAACTAGTAATGAGCAAATAAAATGTCCAATATCCAACATATCTATTTTTGACTAGTATTGCACATCATAATATGCACAAAACTAGTTCTGAGAATTTTGACTATGTAATTATTAGTTATACAGGCCACAAACATTCTAAGAAAAAATGGGTAGTTTATAAATATAACAAAATTTTATTAATTTACACATGTATTTCCTTGATTTCACTGTGTTCCTTGTCATAACAATAACCATTAAAATTTTGTCAGTCCTCTTAATTTTCCTTGCCCTAAAATGATCTTTAAAATGTCATTATTCTGTTGTTTCCCGTTCACATCATTTCATTTTTGATCACTGCCCTTAAACTCTGACCCTCACAACATTCAAAATTACCAAAAAATTACATTTTAAGGCAAGGAAAAATAGTTACATCACAAAATGTATGCGCAACGGGTAATGAACCATATAAAGTGCTCAGAACTAGTTTTGCGCATATTATGTGGGTATTATTTTTGCTTATTATTATTCTGGGCATATTTTTTTTCGGGTATTAACAGAATTCGCATGTTGGGTCTAACAGATACATTAAATCAGACATAATAATATGTGTCCAATATATAATAATGCACAGTATGGTGATCTTGGACTTGGTAAGCAGGTTCGGTTAAATGAGGAAGAGTTGCATAATTAGGGGTCTATTCAAATGGTCTTAACAAATCTCAAAAATTATTTTTCATTTTTGTTATTTCAAAGTCAATTTTTGGAATTTTGTTAAAAAATTTTTTTCTCACATCAGATATAGGGAAAAACCAAAAATACTTCTTCATTGCAATTTGTAATAAGCTTTAACGGAGCAATATCATTTTCTTCTCTGACGTTTCGTGTCCGTGGAACCATCATCAACTAATTTTTATATGCGGACCTGGAATTTTTTTGACGGATTTTGGAGGCCCTTTTTATTCTAAATTCACCTAACACATAGTGGTTGAAATATGTTTCAAGCTTTAAGCTAAGGGCCATATTCAAAAAATTCTAATGAGTGATGATTAAAACCAGCTCAAAACATACTTTATTCACTGTGTGATACATAGGTGAATTTAGAATTAAAAAGGCTTCCAAAATCCGCCAAAAAAATTCCAATTGTTCAGTTTCAGAGTCCAGGGTGTTGAAATTTTTTTTTTTTTTTTTTAATTATTAAGATATCACTATAAAACTTAGTATTATAGTTATTTTAGTATCCAATTCAGATATATTTGCATTCTTAAAAGTAACACTAATGCGGTCCATATCCAGTGACGTAGTATAAAAGAGATTGAGCGGTTTAAAGGTATGGTACGGAAAAGATGGACTCGAAGACGAAGACTTAATTAGTACAAATGAATTATTAAAATAGCTACTAAATATTGCTTATGAACTGTTCAATAAGTGTACCAAGTTTTATATCGATTTCTCAACCGTTTGACAATTTAAAAAATTAAAACAAAGATAAATTTCTGAAACAGAACGAAATAGGATGTATGTTTACTGAAACTTTTTTTTCTTAAAATTAGGTTCCCACTCGATTGTCCAGGTCTTGGTACTAAGTGAGATCCTATATATTCATCTTGAGCTGTTGTGGTATTCAGTTCAATTTTCACGATCATCATCGTAGTAGCTACAGCTACAACACAGCTGTTTGTTATTCTGTGGTAGTTACAATCTCATTTATGTCAAGAGAAAAGTTGTATATTTATTGCATTTCACGTAACAGAAATTTATAATCATATGAAAAACATTAATTTTTTTTTCTTTCTTCTAAAGCAACTTGCTGTGTAATTTTTTTAAACCATAATGCCAATGTGTTTCATGCTTTTAAATATAAAAAGAATTGGTTAAAGGGCATGAGATTAGATGTTTTGTGGAGATATTGAAGCTTTTGCTAACAAGCAATGAAATAAAATTCGTTTAAATATTATACATTGTTCAATCTGAAACTTTACATATATCATGGGATGTCCAAAGAAGAACACCCTCTATTGAATATCAGAAAAATTGATGCACAATGGAGAGTACCTACCAAGGAGGCAAAAACTTCTTCAGGATAAGGAAATGTGTTGAAAAAACACGTTTAAAAAATTCTCATCCGATTAAACATTACTGAGAAGTCTAAAATTAATTTTGCATTCAATTTAAAAAAAAATAAATAAATGAAGTTGGTTCGACAACACTTTCTCATCAGAACCTATTTGAAGTGAGAAATAAATTATTTTTTGTACAAACAGAAATAAAATAGTATTTTACTGCCTTAAAACAAGGACCAAATCGAGCGTTTATTCCCTGAGGGATTTAAAGTCGCCATGGAAACCAATGAACAATACAAACATATCGTAACGTTGATATTTTTAAACTTTTAATGGTAGAATGAACAAAAAAATTAAGAATCAAACATATAAACCATAAAATGTAACTTATTTTAAATTAAAATTAATATTAATCTGTTAATTTTCACGTTCGTAATATTTGGCAATTAATATTAAGTAATCTAAACTTCAAACTGAAATAAATAAAAAATATATCAAATAGACAATTAAATACAAGGATACCTAAATAAATTTGGAATAAAATACAAAAGCTGTGTGGCCAATTATTGTTCGTTAGTTTTTACATTTCATTTTTTTCGTGTAATAAAAATTGTGCCCGTTCATACAAAAAATATTGTATGCACCTCAGGAGTAAAGTGAATGCATGAATGCAATATTCATGCCGGGACTGAAACACTATCTTTCATCCCATGGTGCATAAATAATTATTATTAATTTTACTTGTTTTGTTTTTTCCATGTCATTTATTTGTGTTATTTTAATTATTTTGTTCACTTTATTTCATATAAATATAATAAATGAAAACGTTAAAATAATTCATTTCAGAACAATTTTTTCTTTCATCTTTCAGCTATAAAGGCAAACTCTCAAGTATACAAAACTTTATCTACAGTATCTTACTTTACTTCTAAACTTCTTTTGCTAATAAAAAAAAAACAATTTAATATAAAATTTTTAGGTACTATCGTGACCAAAAAATATCGCATGATTTGTTTTCCCTTTCTATCTGTGGTTTTATGCAGTGGCTTGAATAATTCACATTCACTTGTCAATCATTATTTATAATTTGTCACTGCTGTCATACGACAATGACTTTGTATCGAAATGCCAAAAATAATAAGTCAGATATCCACCATGCAAATTTGGAGAAAACTTGGCAACTTGACCAAAAATTGTGCAAAATTTTTTTGCAGTAACGTACAGTGAACAAAATTTGTTTTGCAAATACTTTAATACAATGATTCATCTGCAGGTTTGACAAAATTCTTTTTTTTATTTCTATATTTTGATTTTGGTTGTTTTGACGAAGCAAATTTCTTCCCAATTGTGTCCACTACAGATGAATAACCTGCCATATCAGTATCGGTAATGTCTTTTTCTTTACGTTTTTCTTCTTCTTCCAATAGTATATTATATTCGTTAGACATCATTTTTTTCAATTTCAGGATTCGCTCCACCAAAAGATAATCTACCTTCAATGAGATTTTTACAGTTTGTTATACTAGTTTCAATGAACACCAAGTTTCCACTACGTCTCATTTCTTCTGTGATTTCATTAGAATACATGGCTTGTCCCTCTGCATCTTCTATTTCCTTCTGAACTTTCTCTTTAGTCTTTTTCATAAATTTCATTTCCAGTATTGCTTTTGATAACACTACTTGCCTTTGATTTTCCATTCTTGTTACTTATTTGCGTGCAAAATAACGACTGAAATTTTATCAATTATGTTATTAATTTATTAATTTCATTTTCGTTATTCCAAGAATTATATACGGGGGCACAGAGGGGTTCTCTGTGCTCAGGTGTTATTACAAGAAACTAACCTCCAAAACTATTGCCACAAGGAGGCCGTTCGAAATCAAGAAGAATAATCCTGGTTCGAAATTACCCTTGCGCCGGTATATCCACCGACTGGTAAAGTTACCGAATAGATAAATTTCAGAATAAAATTGTTAAACCAGTAAAATAATAGTTACTATTTATCTATTTTTGTAGAACATTATTCCATATGAGAATATACTTCGCTGTGATCAGTTTTTTGCAAAAGTAGAGACGTAATAATTAATATAAATCTGTTTCGTAACTAACAGCCACTCTACCAGAAGATGGATGATAACCGGGCCTAATACAGAGTGCACACCCAACTTTATAAATCATAATGGTGCATAACACTAAACAAGTGCACCTAACCGTTCGAAAAGTGACATAATTTTTAACTGGGTAAATATTAATGTCTTTCGATAAGGAGTTGTCGCCAAAGATATATCGCGCCAGTGCACAACACTACTATCACAAAAAGCACGTTAGTTATTCTTGTGCTACTATCGAGGTCCGTAAAGGAGTAGGTTACCTCTTAACTTTTGACCAATATATGGCGGGAATGCGTCATCAATTTTATATACCTACTTTATGTTTATACAAGGTGGTTTAAGAATAACAACCAAACAGTTCGAAAATGTTATAATTTATAATATTTCTGGCATGTTCCAGATCATTAATTATGATTTCCCATAAAACAGAGATTTTCACATATTATAGCTAATACATATACACAGGGTGATCCTTAGGTACATGCAGCGAGAAAATTCAGGAAATAATTCCCAAACCTATATTAAGACGAAAAGCTCAAATGATATATGTTTTGTCAATAAATTTATTTCGGAGATATAGTTGACTTTAAAAAAAATGCTCTAAATGTTTACAACAAAGAAGTCTCTAAAAGTACTCATTATGCACAGCAAATTTGCATGCAAATTGTGAAACTACAGCAACTTTTAAATAGTATTTAATTTTATTAGTATTCTTCTGACTTCTGGCATTTTTAAAAAATTTAAATCAGTAATATATTACAGAACAATACCTTTATAAATAAAATTATTCAACAGACTTCTAATAAATTTTTTCAAACTACTGACAACTGTTCATATTATATAAGTTATGTTGCTATTTTGTTTGTTGTTTATACTACAAATTGAATGTGTGACATCAGTATCAAGTTCTTCAGAACAAGTGACTGTTTAGCATCCATACAAACGATTATACTTCATTTTTTTAACTCTAATCTACTCTGATTAGCACGTCCGATGAATCAATTGGGAACTGAACGCAACCTAAGCAAATCGAAAAGTCCTAAAGTCTGTTCACTTAAACTTTACAGTGGTGGGTTGAACTTAGTGCGTCCGATTTACAATGGGCAAAGTAGTGAGTGTATTGTAAATTGCTTATTTCCAGGCGTAATAAATATATCATTGGGGGTTACTTATTTATTACCAGGCGTAAAAAATATTTCAAGGCATTAGAATTAAGATAAATGCCTTTTAGGTTTATTGAATCAGTGGAAAAATAGAGTGTACAGAGTGTACATACATACATTTATTTACAATAACAATAAATGCCTTTTATTGGTTAGCACTGGTAAGAAGCAAAATAACAAAAATAAAGTTTACATTTTTTTTAAGTTTTGAAAGAAACTAAAATGACTAGTTACGCCGAAATAAGAACATTTTAACTTAATAAAAAAATTTCGATTTAGCAATAAGAAAGCCAAACGTCTTAAAAATGTCCGTTACTTTTTATTTTGTGTACCCGTAAGAAATAATATCAGAAAATAAAACAATCTTAAATTCTATACCTGCTTTAGAGCGGACCAACTTTTTTGCTGCACAATTTTCATACTTCTGTTTTAAACAATGTTATGTTTCTCTCCATCTTAATATAAAGAAATAGGCTGCATTTTGAACTGACCTGTGTAAAAAAGTGATTAAAATATATACCATATATACATATATTCATATGAGCACATAAAAACTGTTTACCTGGGCTCACAGGGCGATCCTTTTTCGACCGTCTGTCTTAAATATAACACATATTATTATTTTTAGGTAAGGTTAAGGGAATATATTGATCTATAAAAATACATTTATACTCTCAGATATTGGTCATTAACAATTAGGTTTAATACTTACATATTAATATTAGTCGTCGAAAATACAATTGAATTTATATTAAAACACAATCTACAAACGTCCAGCTACTACCGATGCCTATGAAATAAAATAAACAATGAAAATTGATTTAACCGCTATCGGAACTTTGCATTTGTGTATATCTGCCTGCCGTTTGCACCAATCATCTGCGCGCATTTTGTTCCCTACCTTGGTTAACGCTGCAAAAGCTTATGTGAACAGACTTTAATGAGGGCTAACGTTTTCAGGCTCACCAGATGGCGCCACCAGTCGAGTAAGGTCGTGTCAAAAGTTATTGTTAGGTGCGGGAAATTTTATAGTGTTTTGTTATAATTATTTCGTACACCAGTAAATAAAAAACCTTGTTAATTGTGCCTCAGTGTTGTGCAGTTCACTTTTGTTCGGAAACAAAAGGCGGACATATGCTTCCGAGAGACAAAACTCGCCTAAAACAGTAGTTGATAGAGATAACTTTACTCCTTCGAAACATTCGTGTGTTTGTACGAAACATTTTAATCCTGACGATTATGCGTTACCAAAGGAGTCTACTACAGAAAATCGTGAGTAATAATCATGTACATTTCGTTGTGTTCATCATATTCATTCTTGATATAACCTAACTTTAATGACATAAAAACTTCTGATAAGTACAATAATTTCCCAACTGAGCAAGTAAATTACTACTTTCCCCTTCTGCCATCATATTGTGTTAAATGTTTTTCAGCTAATTTTTTTAAAAAATTACTAAAAACTCGAGTTAAAAAGCTATAGAAAACATTAACGTTCACTGACTTGATCTTTCCGTACACTAGAACCTCTCGTGGTGAATTCAAACGCGTTAACCCTCATTATATTTTATGTGAGGGCTTTTCGGGTGCAGGAAAGTATTAACCAGTGGTTATAACCTCTCGATTATCATTGGTTGAAATTAGGTATGTGGTTGAAATTAATTTTGATTTTGAACGAAACCGATGACTACCGGTTAAAACTTTTCTGCACTCGAAAAGCCCTAAAGCAAACACCAACATGCCAACATTAGAAATCTTAACCTAAGAAATGCTCTAAATTCTCATTTTGTTAAAATAAATTGAAAATGCAGGTTTCTGATCCAAATAATGTGAAAATATATAATTTAAGTGCTGGTAAATCATTACCAGAGGTAAGTTGTTTAATTGCTCTGCTCATAGTTCACATAATAAACATATTTCATTTTAGTGGTTATCAGAGAGAAAAAGAAGAGCCTTATTAAAGAAAAATGTGGATATTAGAAGACGAATTGAACTTATTCAAGACTTTGACATGCCAGGTCTAAGCACAACTGTTAAAGTTTCTCGAGATGGTCAGTATATTCTGGCAACTGGTATATACAAACCTAGAGTAAAATGTTTCGATGTAAATAATTTATCTCTGAAATTTGAACGTTGTTTTGATTCAGAAGCAGTTACGTTTGAAATACTTAGTGATGATTATAGCAAGGTAATTTTTATAATGATTATTATGGGGTGTGTATAAAATTGCGAACAGTCAGAAATTGCAAGGTGATACAGTCATTAATCCAATTTGTTTATTTGGTAGTCATGAACTTTGTAATGATTCTGCAAGTAAATTTGTACCTAAACAAACTATATTTAATTTTGTCTTTACTGTACTAATTTCACCATACTAGTATCGATAATAGAAAACCATTGGCAACTATTACTATTGTATAGAACTTATGATAGACTGTATTAACAGTAACATTTTATAGCTTTAAGCATAGATCAATTTAAATATGTTTATTTAAAAATACTTGGAAAAATGCAGCCGTAATAGTACTTGCAGTTTTCTGTTAGGATCCGTAATGATAGCTATTGTTGTTAAATTGAACTGAATTTTTTACGACAAAAATTATCAAAAAAATTCATTTTAAGTGTCTCACTTGATTTTGTTGCTTTATTTTTCACCTAGGAAAAAATTTAAGTTATGGCCAAAAAACTCAAAAATACAAAAATTAACAACATGTTCATTTTCATATTATGATATTTCATTGATTATAAATGTGTTTCACATTCATATTCTTCACTCCCTGTTTAACCGTAAATTACTTAAACGTTTTTATTTTGTGATGGGTACACCCTGTATATTCAGCTCAATTTAAAGAATGTTTATTTCTCTGGTAGCATGGTGGACCAGAGTGTTAAGTGACTAGCTAAGTGAGTATAGTAGGGACCAAATAAGGAGAACCCAAACAATTGGCATTTTAGTGGCTTTTATTAACAATGTTGGTTAAATGGTCACAGCCGACTCGGTAACGTCAGTTGTACAATGGCTTAGGCGGTAAAACCTCCGCAATAATAACTAGTTCCTGTTTTATTAAATAAATGATAGCAGGCAACCAAAAATATAGTGCCTCGTTTTCATGGTGGTCAGTATTTATAAGAATAGATATTTTATTATTTATTATTACTATTAGAGTTTTGAAGTGATGGCAGTAAGTAATACACTAACGTAGACGTAAATAAATAAAAAGATACGTTTACGGACCGATGAAAGATTAGTTGTTAAGTTAAATTTTTTAATCATAAACGTAAACGTATTTATTTGTTTTTATATTATTATTATTCTTCAATATAAACATAAATAGCTGCCAACTGTTGGTTTGTGTAATATTATTCATATATAAGAAGTAAATATCCATTTAAGGTAAGTACAAACTTTTACTTAATACACTTTTAAGAATTTAAAAAATAATCTTTTTCTGTAAACTTAGTGTTTATTTTTAGATGAAAGAAATTCTTATTGCTCAAATACTGGGAGACTCTGACTTTGATGAAGATGTCATGAATGAGGCAATAATTTTGCTACACGTACTTATTTAATAACGACCCTGTCAGAAATCAAGCATAGCTTTATGGATGATTTACTTTTGACAGTATGATACCGAGGCAAAAAATTTGTTTAGATTTGAGAAGGCCCATATTCCCTCTCTCAACTGCTTTGGACATACCAGAGGATATAACCACAGACGATAGTATAACATTGACAGGTGCGTTAACAGTCAACACTTGATAAACTTGGTATTACTTTTCTGGAAATCAGATACAGGAATATTTTCTACATCAAAAGTTCCAGCTCACTTCAAGGACTTTGTATTACATACATTTTTTTACAGATAGATGCTTGGTTTGCATATCCAAATAGACTTGTTGATTTAGAAAGTATAATTATATACTATTAAAAGATTTTAAAAAGTGGTTTATATTCCTTTATTATTATATAATTGACCCTTCATATTTTTGAGGATATGTACAATGTTATTTTACTTTGAAGAAGCTCAACAGTACTTTTAGTATTAAGGATGTTTTTATTTTCTTTTTACCACTTAACATAATGTTTACTTTTAGGCATACATTTGTAATGTAATAAAATAATTAAAGTAAATTATTAATGTTAAACCAAAAAATTCTTTTTTTTTTTTAAACGACATATTTTTAACACTATATTTTTTTGAGAATTTAGGGCCAGTTTCTCCTTCTCCCATTAAATTAGAATTTATGTTACACATAAATTTAATTGGAGATAGAAATACTGGCCCTTAGTATGTTACTTTAATAAAGAACTAAAGTAGAGTCGTTGGTGTCCTAAACAGTAAACAGTAAAATAACATTGTACATATCCTCAAAAATATGAAAGATAATTGACCTTTTATATTTTTGAGGATATGTACAATGTTATTTTACTTTGAAGAAGCTCAACAGTACTTTTAGTATTAAGGATGTTTTTATTTTCTTTTTTACCACTTACATAATGTATACTTTTAGGCATACATTTGTAATGTAATAAAATAATTAAAGTAAATTATTAATGTTAAACCAAAAAAATTATTTTTTTTTTTAAACGACATTTTTAACACTTTATATTTTTGAGAATTTAGGGCCAGTTTCTCCTTCTCCCATTAAATTAGAATTTATGTTCCACATAAATTTAATTGGATAGAAAAACTGGCCCTTAGTATGTTACTTTAATAAAGAACTAGAGTACTACAGTGCGTAGAAACAAAAAAACATTATTTTTTAAATAAATTAATTTTATTGAAAGAACATTAATTATTTATTATATTATTTCAGGAAACTAAACAAGTATTATTCTTTAAATTAAGAAAGGTTTTTAATACTGTATTTATACTTTATAACATTTTTAGCATATACGCAATGTTTTATTTTGATTGAGAAATACTTAAATAAATTATTTCTGCTTGCAGTGACAGGATTTTTTTTTTAATGAAAAACAGCATAAAATATTTAGCATCTTATTTTTATTAGTAACAGTGCTTAGAGAAAAACCAAAGATGTTTATTTTCTAAGAGCCTAATATCGTTTTGTGCAGGGAAATATTGAAAAATAGGGATGTACGATACAGTATCAATACTTTACTATACAATACTCAATACTTTGGCTAACAATACATTTGAAATCGATACTTTGTTAGTGTGTAGCGATGCCTTCGATACTCATGAATTAAAACAAATTCTAAAATCAAAATACACTTATTTTTGTTCTTATTTTATTTAGTAACAAATTTTAAAAAGTTAAAATCAATAGATTGCCACATTTATTTTATGTATTTTATAATTTTAACTTGTAGTGACCTCTAGCTTATGACAACACTATAGTGGGGTAGCAACAACACAGAGAAGCGGCATTTATTTTATAATATACATATTTAAGATTTAATATTCATATTTTATGGTATACAATAATTGCAAAATTTTTTTATTTTTCTCGTTTTTTTTTCTTCATATTGTATCGATATTTTCTATTGTACGATGACGAAATTTCTTAAACTTACGAGTAGTAGTAAGTAGTTTTCTGAAATTAATAAATGTATTATTATTATTGGCTAGTCTTATGGAATTTTCTTTCATAGTTCATTAGTTAAGTAATAGATAGTACAGGTATTGTTATTAGAAGAAGTAACTTGAAAAATATGCAATAATAAATTAAGGTCGATTCGTTTTCAGCTGCTAAGTGAAGTCTTAACTCGTTTGATGGAAAAGGCTCATTAAATATGCATATTTTCTATAAATTTTGAGGACAAGTTAGGACAAAAATTCCTAACTTGGGACATTTCAGAAAACAATGTATTTTAGTAATAAATTAGAGTTTGGTGACATTAGGCACATGTATCCTAATTTGGGACACCTTCATATATGTAGGTACCTATATAAATTTTTCCAATTTTTTTTTGCAATGTTTTTCAGGCTTTAAAATATATATTTGATATTCAGTAGTATAGAAATCTGTTTAGGACACCAACGACTTGCTTTTCCATTTATTTATTTTTTTTATTATAAACACAAAACTATAAAATAACATAACGACATGAACTAAACAACATTTTTCATTAACAAAAAAACGCAATATAATCATATTCTTAAAGTTACGAGGAACGAACAAGGTAGGTAACTCTGTAAAGAACACAGTTTCTTTGCTGCAGTCTTATTTTAATGCTGATTCAAGAAGAGAGGAATTGGGAAATTTATATTTTCCTTGTTACAATGGGAGTCTCTAATTTTCGCAAAATTTGCCAAGACTGTATTATGTTGATGTCTCCTACATCTGAAAAAACAAAGGCACACAGTGAAGATTTGTTTCTAAGGTACAATATTTCATATACACCATCAGTAATTATCAAAACTTTTGTCATGAATTTTTTAAGTCTTTTTGAGTTCTCATTATAGTCATAATAGGGAGATACACCGGATATAGTTTCTTCCACATGATCCAAATAATCATTGATCATTTCATTACTTACTGCAGCCCTGCTTTAATATTTTCAGCAAGCTTTGCTGAAAGTACATTGTGTTGTTTCAAGAAACCAGAAGCCCATTTTCTAACAGGTAGATTGTTTCTAAACCACCTTTCTCCTCTTCCACTTCTGTTCAGAAAAGACGATAAGACGTATGTCCAGATTTGACAATGGGACACCCCACTTTACAGCAGTCACAAGTCCTGAAACAAATAAGTTCAAACATGGTAAAAACGTTTGGTCTGCTAATATTATGACCCTGTTTCTCATTAAATTTTCTTTCTAGAGTGGACTTTGGCACACCAAATTAACTTTCAGCTTCCCTGAAGGACGTTTGCCCATTGCCCGGTGGCTGGAGTGCCAATTCCAGAGATTTTTCTTTGTGGGATAAATACCGTTGTTTCCGAAAGGTCGGAACCATTTAATTTCCTTTTTAGCTTTTTCTTTCATAACATTAAAATAAAAAAGTTAGGTTAAATTTCTTTTCAGTGCCTTAGTTGGCATATTGAGCAATATGACAAGTATTCATTTCAATGAAAACTACTTACTAGTTTTGTCTGGACAGGGGGGGAAGTTTGCAGGTCACTAAATTCCCTCGGTTTTTACTCTCGATTTTTGTACCAGGCCATTGTTTACATTTTGCTGATTTCAATACAAGTACAAGTATCTGGTTAGATATTAGGTAGTTATCGGTTTCTACAACAAGCCAGGAATTGAGTTCGCTCCTCAAGTAGAGATGACAGGAGTGCCGAATTTAATTTGTAAAACAGGATTGTCCTAAGTTATGGCACTGTCTCAATTTAGGAAGTTTTACGGTACATGCAAAAAAATTGTATTTTTAAAATATTTGTATTTGCATGAGATTTATAGAATGCAAACATTTAAATTGAAATTGAAAGCAGTTTTATAACGCATAAAAGCCGCTTTACAGTTTGCAATTTTCATTACTCTTGGCGTCTAAGCAGTACTGTGTGTTTTGAGCCACGGCTGTTCAAAATACGCAGTAATGCGCAGACGCGCAAGAATAATTTTGTTTCCGGCAATGAAAATTTCAAACCGTCAAGCGGCATTTAGATTTCATTTGAGATGGCTACATTATCACAGTGATCATGTTTCTCATTATGATTATTGTCAATATCACTGTCACAGTTTTCTTGGTCCATATCCATTATATTTATAACACGCACATACACAAACTTATAAATACTACAAAATATCCAAAAACACTACAAAACTGATAACTTTCAAAAAAACTAAGAAACATCGGTGAAAAAATGACAATGATGACAACAAATGTTTTTTCGTTTCGGGTCATATTCATACGCCAGCAAGTTCCTCACTCCTTCATGTGCTGCCTAGGGATAATAATTTTGTAAGTATTTGACCTGCTCGCGATGTCATCTGTCGAAATCGTTTTCCTTATGTGGAATGAATTATAACTGGTTTACTGCCTATTGGCTCCCAGGTTCAAATCCCAGTTTCGATTCTGACAATGTCTAAGGGATTGGTTGTGTGTGTCAACGAAGGTATCAGCAATTTGTTCAACTCTGTAACCCCGTCTGTGCAGCTCTGGCTTGTTAAAGTATTTCTATTAGATTTTAATTACAACAAATGTTCTAAAAATACAAAACAGAGTCTTAAGATTCTTGTATTTTAAGGAAACTGGTATCTATGATGTAACTACACCTAAAACTGAACTTTTAGAAAGATATGGTCTTGGTACACTTGAAACGGAGGAAAGTTAGCTTTATTATTTATTTACATAAATTAATGCATGGTAAAATAGATGATTCCACATTCCTATCATTTCTACTGAATGTGCCTGTTCATCCTACAAGAACATTTAGAACTTTTTTTTAAAACGTGCAAATACAAATTATCAATTAAACTCCCCTTTATATAATATATGTAGTATATTTAATACAATTCAAAATAATTGTGATATATTTGCCATTTCTTTAAATGCTTTAAAAATGTACTAAATGATTTATTATAATGTTGAGTTTCCGGAGGGTTTCCGTAAATTTCCTGGAGATTCAGGGATTTTAAAAACTACATAGTAGTAAAGTTTACAGGTTTTAGGAGATTTATGGGGGCCTACCTGAGATTATACAACACTAATTAATTATAATGTAAGGCATAATCGATATGTATATCCATATAATATTGATTAATTCAAACTGTATATTCTAAATTATGTTCAATTATGTGCTTTTGTATTCTGTAATAGGGCTATTGCCTGTTGAATACTTTAAATAAATAAATAAATAAATAAACATTACCATTTTGCTGCAATCAGTGGTGAGAAGACATTTGACCAAATTCTCTCTGCATCTGTTTAAAATAATTGGGTTGTTAATTCTATTTCTTGTTGAATTTTTAATTTAAATCAAACTCCTTTTACTACCTTTTAACAAAATGGTAATATTTTTGAACATTTGTTGTAAACAAAATATACAGAATTACTTTAGTTTCTGAAATAAATAAATTATTTAAATGTTTTTATTTGTTTTCATAGAAGACCTTGTTTTAAGAGACATTGGTGTTATTTTAAATTTAAACCTCAATATCTTATTAAATATGAAAGATAACGATAATATATTGTTTTGGATTATAGTATTTGGACGTTATATTAAAATAAAATTGAAATAAATAAATGATTTACAAGGCAATACGATTCAACACAGTTTAAAACACATACAATAACACACAGAAGGTGACATAGCAAAAAATACAGAAGTTGTGGCATGGCTAAGGATGTACGTTTAGGCGTACAAAGCTTAATAATTGTTATATGTAGTTGTTTTTTCTTTA
The DNA here is from genome assembly GCA_029963845.1 of Rhamnusium bicolor. NCBI lineage: Eukaryota > Metazoa > Arthropoda > Insecta > Coleoptera > Cerambycidae > Rhamnusium > Rhamnusium bicolor. The sequence goes on along the minus strand of JANEYF010000326.1, from coordinate 8,893 downwards.
TGTCGTGGATGCATGGATACATCATGTACATCAAGTTAAATGTTGCAGAATGTTTGAAGGTAATTTGAGTTGTTTTCTTATCTGAAAAAGAAAGAAATTTAGATAAAGTGAAAGATAATGAAATGATTTTGAATTTGTTTAAATAGTAGACTTATTTAATATAATGAAGTTACAGGAAGCTTAATCGTTATATTGAACATGTAAATGAAACATTGTAATTAGATTTAAGTTTAGTTATATAATGAAAAGTAAATGAAAGGTTAAAAGGACGAACGAAGTTTACAGCATAATGAAATAGGATGAAGGGTATATGGATATGTAGGTTAAAGTACAGAGAAGAGAATTAGAAAGAAGAAAAAAGGGGCCCATGCCATGGGAAGAAAAAATATATAGAATCAAAGTTTGTAAAGTAAGATTACGTTAACATCACTATAGAAATTTGGATACCTGGGAAGTTGTCGGGAAAAAATCAAACAAATCTGGGTCGAGGGTTCCATTTCTGATTTGAAAGTAGATATAAGTTCAAATTCAGCTCCTAAAAAAATTCGACATTTATAATTAAATCATCAGAAATTTACATTGAATTTGAAGAATATAAATATAAGCAACTTACAAGAAGCATAAAAAGAACAAAGTTCATATGCAAAATGCGTAAAAGAAAATAATAGCATATTTTTCAACAAAGAAGAGACAAAATTGTTAATAGAAAGGAGAGAATTGTAAAGCAAATCAAGTTCCGGACAATTAAGTAGATATAAAAGGAAAAAGTGAACAGACAACTGAGAATTAAAAGGATTCAGGATGCATGCTAGTATATTATCTGTACCAGAGACTAGTCTCTGTCTGTATTACCTACAAAGAAGTTTGAATCTGAATCTTGAATATAAAGTTAAGTTCGTTAATTAATAAATTTCTTGTATTAGGTTAAGATTTTTGAATCTATCAAACATAAAGTTATTTAGTCACAAAAGGTGCGCCAATTTAGAATAATTTATCTGTTATCAATTTGAAAAATTAAAATTTGATTGATTCTGTTAAAATACAAAACATTTCATTATCTGACTACAAAATTTATTAATAATTGAATTAAAATTTATGGCTATCTGATGATTAAAGTTTTATAAGATAATTAATTAATTAAACATTCAAATATTGAAAATCAAGATCTATAATATAGCAAAATTGAACTTACTTCTGAAGTTTAAGAGTCTCTAGAGTTAATTGAGTGCATGGTGAAAAGTGTATCCAGACAGTGAGAAAAAAAATTGTAAAGTAAAAAGTCAAATTTGACATATTGTACAAATTGACCTGCAGATTAGGCAAGCCACAATATGTGGATGTATTCATGATCGCAGATACACATTCATGCACTTAATTATTACATTATTACAAAATTATAAAGTTTTAAAACAAAAGTAAATCATTTATTCAATAATAATACATAGAAGAAAAAATTTCGTATTTACCTGTACAATATATTGCTGAATTCAGAGTGAAACGTTCTTCAAATTGAGCTGAATATACAGGGTGTATCACTTAAAATAAAAAGTTGAAGTAATTTCCAGTTAAACCGGAGCTGAAAAATATGAATGGGACTGGGATATGCATTTATAATCAGTGGAATATCACATTGATATTCACAGTGTTAATTTTTGTATCTTTCGCTTTTTTATTTGACGTTCAATTGTTTTTTTGTTTCAAATTTGGATTCCTCAGAAAAAAATACATAAGTACAGTTTTTTAATGTTTTTCCTAGATGAAAAATAAAGCAATAAAATCGAATGAGACACTTAAAATGATCACCCTGTACTTTTTGTACATTGATTTTTACGAAAATGTAAATGCATAGAAAAATTAACAAAAAATTCAGGTTTTATTTATTTATTTTCTTCTTAGTCCTTCAACCATTTTGTCAGTGAGGCTGCAAAACAATGAATCTGCAATTTTTGTTGAAAATGAAAATTTTACACCATTGGCTACATTATAATAAGGAGTATATGTATGTAAAACATGTGCATTCATAGATCCTCACAAAATTAAATATAGCGATTTGTAAAAACTTCGTATGTAGGTATTCACCTATGTATAATCTTCTTTTGTGTTTTGGCCCTCCTGTAAAATTAAGGAAAAGGCAAATATGAGGTTTTGCAGTCCTATCGACGATTTATTGAAGAGCTATTTTTTGTCTACATTTATTTAATCAAGTCCTCCTTTTTTTATAAAAAGACATGATTTATTGCAATAGTTCTATAAAAATCTACTTGTCTCTTGTGTTCCGGAACTACTTATTAATATTGGTAACAATTTTATCCAGTATTATTTTGGTGGTCTTGGTATAAGATTGCTTGTCAATAAAATCCGGATCCTCTTGAATTTGTTTTTTAAAAGTTCCAAGGGTGGATGTATTTTTCCATGTCATTCAATAATGGTTTTTGAACTTTTACACTTGTAAGACATTTTATTAAACTCACTAGTTATTTCACTGTTAAAGCCTCAATCTGCCTACTCTTTAACAATATTGGGAAACAACTTGATTAAGATAATGATACTCCTTATATATAGAATATTTCAATGTACTGCTCTCCTACTGGTTGACACACGTCAGTGCGGATAGGAGTGGGGAGGTATGAATATAAATTAGATGTTCCCATTGATTAGATTTTATTCTCGCTTTGTGACGTACATCCAGTTGATATATCTACATCTGTCTAAATATGTGAAATACGTGTTTTTATGTGGTGTAGATGAATTCCACATACTTTTTAAAAAAAATTTTTTTTTTAAGTTTTTCGACGTGAACATTTTTGAAAAATCCATCTAACACCCAATAATTTTCTTTTGGACTTGGTATTCTTTTTACACAACACAAAATTTTTTTTGAGTAACGATTATAGTTATATTTAAAAAAAACTGGAAATACACTTAATACAATATTTTGGACTTTTTACATCAAACACAACACAATTTTTTATTAATGAATACTATTATATCTGATAAAAAAAAGACTAAAAATACACTTAATATAATATTTTGGACATATCCTTTTTTGCACTAAACACAACACAATTTTTAAATCAGTTAACTAAAACTGAGAAATACATTATTTAATAGAATATAAATAATAAGGAAAATGAACGCAGAAATCCCTTGATTCAACTCGTTTTTGAATTCATGAATTTTTTTATAAATGTGCCCATTTTAAAGGCTACACTTTAGAAATGCTGCATATCAAAAAACAAATAACAGGCTATTCTTATCAATATTAACTTTTAGTCTCTTATTGTGTTTAAAAAATGATGTACAGGGTGAACCCGCTAGAAATCCCACCCCCTTTTCTCCGTTAGTTTTGGAGTTAGAAAGACATTTCAAAATACAGATTGTAGGGAATTTTATGATTTTTTTTTTATGATGACCACAATAAATATTTGGGGTGTTTCATAAAAAGTGTGACCAACCCAACTTATATATTTTTTTAAATAGAACACTATATATTTTTAGTTTCTTGAAATCTACATTTTATTATAGTTCCAGTAATATATACATGTTTGGAAGATATATAGGGTGTTCTATTTAAAAAAAATATAAGTTGGTTTGTTCACACTTTTATGCATGTATATTCACATAGGTCGCCACAAAAGAATTCATAAAATTGTTTATGATCTGTTTTTTTGAAATGTCTTTCTAACTCAAAAAATAATGGAGAAAATGGGGGTGGGAATTCTCGCAGGTTCACCCTGTACATAAGGTGAATAACAAGTTTAAAACAAATAATGTACTCAATCATGAAATTGTAAGCGAGTCCAGCCCTGCATAAACCATTACATTTTTTAATAAATGTGTATTGCAGGTTAAAAAAAATGAAGCTACTTAATAATAATTAGTGTAGGGTATTCTGTAAAATTAATAAAATAGTAACATTAGCTAGTTGATTGCTTTATTTGTAGAATTTAAAATTTGGCCAATCAATATTAAAAAAATATATTGGAGAATAACAATATACGTACCATCAAATTTTGACATTATTTTATACACTGGTTCATTGACTTTAAACGTTTACTAACATTTACCAAAAAATGATACATTGGCAAATGATTATTGGCATTGAGAGCAACATTATAAAAATTGAGTCTGGTCATGGAATTTTTCCAAAGTAAATTATGCTTTTGATTGGATTCAATGGATATAATATTTGTACCAAATTTTATCCAAATATTTAAAGTTGTTCCAAGAATATGGGTACCAACAGTTTTGGTCAAAACCAGTTTACATTCAAGGATGGGTGTTTTGAACTCAGTGTGCTCTACCTCCCATAACACTATGTCACTTTAAATCTGAAACATCCTGTACACAACCATTTAATAATCATTTATTTTCTGATTTTTTATCTCTCAATGATTTATTTTCTTATTTTTAGCTGGTTTTTCTACAATGCGATAGATATATAGAATTTCATGCATCATATGGGAGATACTATAGACTAAGAATACCAAAATTTGGTAGAGACATGAAATACCATTTCCCTAGTTGTGATTTGTTTATTGTTGGAGCTTCTTCTGATATTTATAGATTAAATTTAGAAAGGGGCCAATTCATGACTCCATTTACTAGTAGTGCATCTTCAATAAACAGATGTGCTATAAATCCGATGCATCATTTATTAGTTTGTGGAACACAAGAAGGGAGGGTAGAAGCATGGGACCCTAGAAGTAAAACAATGGTGGGTAGTCTAGACTGTGCCTTTAATTGTGTTAATGAAAATAAAGAGTAAGTATAAATAGTAGAAAATAATATTCATTATACTTGAGCTTCAACTTTTCCTTCCTATTTATCAGATTAGAACATTTTCCATCGATATCAGCTTTAAAATTTAATGGTGGTTTACAACTTGGAGTAGGGACCACAACTGGACAAATATTATTGTATGATATAAGATCTAATAAACCATTTTATATTAAAGATCATATGTACGGATTGCCCATTAAGGATGTAGATTTTCACTACCAGCAAGATTTGGTGTTTTCTTTGGATAGTTCTGTGTTGAAGATTTGGGATCAAAATAGTGTATGTATATTTTGTATTTTTTGTATAAGTGGTTTAAAAATATAAGGAAACATAAATTTTATTACCATAAACTTACACACATTGTATTAAATGTTTAATTATTATTCATTTAACAATAGCTGTTATAAGAAAGTAAATGTCAGTCCAGTCAGTCATCAGTGGCGACTGGTGGATTTAGGTTATACAATAACTCAATATTGGAGCATGGAACCCAAGCAATATTTTAAGGCACAACTATCAGTACTGATAGAAGAAGTTTTGCAGAAAAAAAAATGAAAAAAAAATTGAGAAAGAAGGTTACAAAAATGCGCAGCTTTTGGAAATTTACACAATGAAGAACTTAATTTCAAAGTGTCATAACTTTACAAAAAATCAAAATTTTCGAAAACCAAAAAAAAAAAAACGGGGTGATAAATTTTCCTTCTGATTACCAAAAAAAATTTTTTGCAAAGTTTTTACTAATGGTCTAGAAGTAATCTGGGGAGGCTGCGCATTTTTGTAACTTTTTTTTCAATTTTTTTTCCATTTTTTTCTGTAAAACCTTCAATCAGTACTGATAGTTGTGCCTTAAAATATTGCTTGGGTTCCATGCTCCAATATTAAGATATTGTATAATCTAAATCCACCAGCCGCCACTGTTAGTCATCCTGAAGGTTGAGGCACATATGAAAATCACTGTAGAAAAATAAAATGAAAAATGGAAATGGATAAATTTTGAATGTGTTACTGAATTCATGCTGTTGCAAAGTGGCCTGAAAATCCGAATAAGTAACTAAAACTTTAAATTTGATATGAACAGCTTTAAAATTATGTGCAGAAAAAATAATAATAATTTCAATTCACAGGTGTGGTTTTTGGGGGATGTTATTTTGGGGAGAAACCGGTTAATGGGTTATTTTTATTTGAGTCAGTAATAAATAGTCTATATAATTGAAGAAAAAAACTTACCAAAATATCTGATGTGGCCAGCTCATGACTCTTAACATTGTATATCATCCTTATCTAAAAAAAATCATTTTAATTTAATTCTTGACTTACCTCAAATAAATTTTAAATGTGTACATTGAAATGCTTCATTAACATATTTACATAATTAGTTATCAGCATCTATACTATCAATAATAATTCATGTCATATTTTTTAAAAATTTCTTTTTATTGACATATTGACATTTTTGTAACTAAATTAGACATTTCAAATGTCAAACTGCCAAATTTATCCTAACCCCATTTTATGAGGTTAAATGTGTACATTTCTGTTTCCATTAGCTTTGTTTAAGTATTTGGAAAATATATTTTATTGGCTTGATATAATGTACCTGATTTATTTATAATCTTTCATCAAGAATATATTTTTTTGTAGTAAAATACAAAAAAGTTTGGGTCCCGTGGACTCAAACTCAGCAGGCCAATTTTGCACATCACCGAATTTATCATTGACTTTGGCCTTTAGAATATGTGTACCAAATTTGAAAGCTTTATATCAAAAACTGTGGCTCCTATCGCGATACTACAGACATGCAGAGAGATTTTTTTCCTAAAGTTATGTTTTTCATCATAATTCGTCGAGATTCGTCCAGAAATGCAATAAAAAAAATTTGGCATTTTTTCCCGAAATTGTACCTTTTTTCTTCTTTCATTCATTATATCTCTTCTGGTGGTACCAGATTTACCAAATTTAAAGTGTCACCTAAAATGTTGTTGATTATCTTAATTGTCAAATTTGGGAATTCTCCCATTAGTATTTTTTTGAGTTATCGCGGATACACGCATGCGCACGCACGCACACGCAACAACACAACGGCAGACATCATTAGGAAAATAGTCAAAATGGATTCAAGAGGATTCAAAACATATGATCAATCAAAATCTCGAGGTCGAAAAATCACGATTAGTATACTTGCTTATATTAGGTATAAGAAAGTAAAAATTGCATCAAAGGATAGTTTTTGGGGGTGATACGGTTTTGTAGGTCACAATCAATTTTTATGCCCCTTTTCAATTCAAGTGGCTTCTCTAAATATTGAATTATTCAATATTTAGAGAAACTGAGCCCAGGAATGTTTGTTTAGTGTGTGAATACTTTTGTTCCTCTTGTTAACGGCAACTATGGATACAAAGATGGAAAAGAGGTATGCTTTTCGATTTTAGCACATCGGTCTTTAGGATTAAACCCTTAAACTCTGAAATGAAAAAATAGCTGAAGCTCAGTAGCGTACATACGGGGGTATTTCACCATTATTTGAAATAAAAATTACTATGCACGCTACCATTTCAAACAAATAATTTATTTTTTGCAGGCTACGTTAATGTTAAGAGAAAATATGCTTTTGTAACACTTCTAGGACATCCCGTTCATGAGATATTTCTAGTTAAACATTTTTTGTGAAATTCTACTTATTCCCTTTACTCAATTACACTTGCCATAAGAAATAACAAAGTTGATATAAAATAAACCAAATGTCAAACTTTGACGTAATAATAATTTATAAAGTGAAAGTACATTATTTGAGGTGTTCAAATACTTTAGAATAGTTTGAGGATGTTCCTCCAACTATAAGAATTAATATCTGGGTCCAATTAAACGGTGCTCCGCCACATTACGGCAGGATAGTCCGAAACTATAAACACCACACAAATTAGATAACCCCCAAATCCAAAGCCAAAGTTGCATGGGCGAAGGTTAACACTTATCAAAAAACGCGAACCCACAACCATTCCCACCGACATTGCCAATTAAATGTTGAAAATTTGCTAGACAATGAATAATAAAAATATTGCTTTTGTGTTGGTTTGTTTAACCACAGATAGCAAGGTAACTTTGTTATTCCTCATGGCAAGTGTGACTGAATAGAGGAAATAAGTAGAACTTCACAAAAAATATCTTCTGAATGGTTTGTCCTAGAAAAATTTTACAAGAACATTTTTTCGTCATAAATTTAATATAGAACGCAAAAATAAAGTATTTCATCGAAATAATTTTTATTTAAAACAATGGTGAAGTACCCCTGTATTTACGCAACTGTGCCTTAGTTATTTTTTTTATTTCAGGATTTGATGGACTTTAATTCTAAATACCGATGTGCCAAATTCGAAAAAGGATACCTATTTTCCATCTTCAGATATTAAATAAATAAAAACTTTTTTAATAGTGAAACTTTAACACCTTGTGTCTCGAAATAGGTTCATTATTCGAATAAAATTTGTCAGACAATTTCCAATTATTTTAACGTTTTCTATCAGCTCCCGAAGATTTCGTCCTAAAAACTGACTCACCCTGTATATGTTTTTGTTTTTTGTATATGTAAATTAAATAATATACCTTAAGGAAGTTCTACCAAATGTTACACAGTAAATATTATGTTTTAAAAAGAACAATCACTTGACAAACTTTGGTCAGAATGTGCAGTAACGGCTTGGTATATTAGCATAAGATTAAAACGCATATTTGGAATGTCATACCCAGAAAACACACATACGTTTTTAAAACGTATTCTCAACGCGTCATTGGTTGAAAATTCGTGTTACGTTAAAAAAATCAACCGTTCATTTATTGTTGGAAAAATGACGGTCGTAATGTTAAAAATACATGATTTTTTTCACGAAAAAATGTTGGCAGTCCTTTTGGCAATGTTAAATTTATTTTATGTAAAGAGTTTAAATAAAACTTCTTCTAAACGTTCATGAAACGTCCATATGAACTGAATAGTCCATTGAGGTCGAACAGAAACGTTTTTAAAAAGTTTTTGTTTCACAGATACTAATATTTAACGTTTATAATTTCGTTATCTGAAACGTGTAAAACCGTGACATTTTTAAGTTGTTTGTATTGT
>JANEYF010000325.1:0-59521 GCA_029963845.1 Rhamnusium bicolor | reverse complement strand
AAACATACATACATACATACATACATACATATAGTATTCCCACGCACAAGTATCTCTTTAGTTATTTACAGTGGTGTATGGTGTTTATTTAAATTCTAAGTACGCTATCATTTATTATTTGTATTTTCTGCTATTTGAATAAACATTATTATTATTATTAACTCACGTGAAACGACTGTTTAATTTAGATATAAAGTTGTCAATATCAGCAACTTTTGTATTGAACACTGCAAAAATATCGTCCTCATACCTAAGCCAAACACTCTGGGGAAATACTCGAATTTTTCTTTTGCTACCGTCTCGAATCTGTTCATGAAGAGACTGGCAATGACTGGTGACAAATAGTTACCCATTGATGTTCCTTCATGTTGTTCGAAGAAATTATCGTTGAATTGAAAACAATTTTGTTTCATTCAAAGTTTAGTGAGTTGAAGATATTCTTTTACTACATCTTGACTGAGATTGTTTAATTCGAATAGATCCTTAAGGTAGTCTAAAGGTCTGTGATATCGAAACACTTGGAAATAATGAACAAACGTCAAAGGAGATCAAAATTTCACCTTCTTACAACTGAATATTATTCACCTTGATGTCGTTGGAATTAATCACAAAGAAACTAGGTGGTGCAATAGATAAATTTTCGAAATCTTCTGTTGACCATTTTGACAGGTGGTAAATCGGCGATTCGATTGCTGAAACAATAGAACGTAGCGACTTTCCTGGTTTATGTATCTTAGGCAAGCAGTATAATCTAGGTACACTTGGGTTAGATACATGTAATTTCGTATTTAAAGCTGGAATAATAAGATTATTGCAGAATTAAAGTACATTTCTTACTTGAGTAACTGTTTTTGGTAATGGATTTCTAGAAAGTTTTTTATAAGGACCATTACTAATCAGATTGTCTACCATTGCATAATAGTCCTCTTTATCTAAAATAACAGCCTTATTGCCTTTATCAGCTTTAAATAAAAACAATCTTTTTCACGCAACCTTTGATAATTTTTCTGTCTTTTGTAGATTTTGTTTTTTATTTACTTTAGTGACAATATTTGTCGAGATTTGATATCTGCAAGTTCTCTGAAAAATCCTTTAGAGGAATCTGGAAGGTATTGAATTGATCTTTCAACACTTGCAACTACGTCAGTGTTATCTTCACATCAAAGGTTCCAACCCACTCCAGATCTAATAGATAAAAATACACTTAAAAATTAACAAAAAAAAATGGTTATAATTTGAGAAAACTTTTAAATTTCATAAATTCCCTAATCTTACTTCATATATTAATAAAAAAGTTAACAAGAAATGTAAAAACATTAAAAATATACAATAATTGCAATATTTAAAAAAAAAATTAAAATTTATGTGTCATGCTTACCTGATGAGGTATTTGGTTTTTTGTCAACACAACTATCTTTGTCAAATATTGTAAAAAAATAAATAAATAAAATACCGTAGTATATAGAATTCCAAGAGCAAATATTTCAGTGTAGTCAGCACAGAAACAGTTTTCTATATGTATAAAGATTTGTACATTAATACATCAAAGAAACTTTGAAAAAAGCATATTAAAAATTCGTTTTGTAAAAAACGTTATTATTATTTATTCATATATCAATTAAGAAGTCAGTGAAAAAATATGTTTGTAAACTAAAATTTAAAATAGGATCACTGTATACAGGGATGATTATATATTTTTCTATTAGGTTGTTATAAATTTTACTCAAATTTTCGGTGTCCGTTTTTTTATTGAGAGTATACTGTGTCTGTTGATAAGTATCAGTTCGCTTATTAATCGTTTTTTGTAATTTTGTTCGTTGTCCAAAATTTTAGTATTATTGAATTGAAAATCATGATTTAACTCGAAATGTTGTGTTGCAAGAGCAGTTCTTTTTCTTTTTTGTTAATATGTCTTGCCTTACACGAATATTTATGTTCATTAATCCGAGTTTTTTAATAGTTGTTTGGTTTGTCCAATATATACTGCCCCACAACTACAAGGAATTTTATCTACCAAATTTGATTTATATTCAACCAGTAATGTCTTCTTCATTGTCGAGTATAAATTCCCACTTTTTTCATGTGATAAAAAACTGTATTAGAATGTTCATTTGTCAACATTCGTTTTATCTGTGGTGAAAGACCTTCAACAAAAGGTAGTTTGAAATATTTTTTATTATTATTATTAGTTAGTTGTTGATTTGTTTGATAGTATATTTGTTACTAAATGTGGTGTTACTAATAATTAAGTAGGCTAATTTATTAGAATAATCGTTTTGTCGCAATTTTTGTTTAAAAATTTCCATACCTTGATCGTGAAATAACGTTTTTTACAAAACAAATTTTTGGTATGCTTTTTTCAAAGTTTCTTTGATAAATATCTATTAACAGTAAAATTTTTATACATATAGAAAATTGTTTCTGTACTGGCTGCACTAAAATATTTGCTCGGAATTCTATATGTTACGCCATTTTATTTTTATTTTTTTCTTACAATATTTGTCGATGATGGTTCGTTATTCGGTAAGCGTTACTGAAAATTATTTTTTTTTTAAATATTGTAATTATATATTTTTAATTCTATAATATTTATTGTTAATTTTTTTAATTGATATATGTAAGTGAGACTAGGGAATTTATGAAATTTTAAATTTTTTCTCAAAATGTTAGCACTTTTTTCTTTTAAAAATTTTTTAAATATAATTTTATCTATTAAATTTACTAAATTATATAGAAAATATTTATTATTTGTTGTAGACCTGAAGAAGACAATAAATATTGTCGAAACGTCGACATAATGAGAATTTGAGGTTTTCCTACATTTTTATCCAACTTAGTTCCGACAAACAAAATATCAACATATTGAGTAGTAGTGGATACGAAACTTTTATTTAATAGTGAAAATTCTTTTCAGAACATTAACTTACATTCAGATAAACGATTGCATTTTAATTAAATGCCACAGAAATTAGACATTATTCCGAAAACATGTTTAAAAAAATATATGGGTTAATTAAATACAGCCAAATTAGTAAAGAAATATAATATCTATCGCGTTTGGTAATATTTGATATTTCCGAGACTTTTTCTGAAAATGTCTGTATTTTGTGTAATCAGTCATTTTGTCGAGAGTTTTTTAAACACCTTGAAAAATAACTGAATGAGCAAGGTCTCGTTTTTTGAAACTAACTCAAAATTTTAAAATGAAATATGATAAAAAGGCTGTATGTGAAGAAATCTATATTTTATCGATACCTAAAATTGTATTTACATAGATGCATATTTTCCAAGATATAACGGGTTAAAAGCAAATCAAAATTTCCTTAAAAAGTGGGAAATTTTTAAACATAACCTAGCATTTAATCTTTCTAAAATATGCATATTTAATATCATAAATTATAGATATATCTCATACAAACTACTATAAAACTATAAATTATTTCTTAATTAATTATGTGATTTTTTTCTTTTTATATTTGTTACCTGTGAAAATTCATCGTTTCCATAGCATTTCCAAACGTTCCATCAAACATTTCTTTCTTCGGTCGCACGCTGATGAAACTCTCGTTAAAAGTCTTAATACCACGAGCTGGATTTTCAAGAACAAGAAGTGTCCCTGGCATAAAATCTTCTGACAGAATATCATCCACATCGATAACATTACTTGCATACTCACAATTTGTACCTATCAAGTAAAATATTAAAATTATATACTTAATACGTACATACATCTTGAAGCACTGTTTTATTATTAAGCCTGATTGCAAGTACATAAAATCAAAGAGAATACAACTCTTTGACAAAATTAAGCACGTCTAATAGTTATTTATATGAAATGATGTTATCAAGAATAATGACAGAATACTTAAAATTGTTCTTTGTGACATGTTGCTAAGGTAAAATAAAGATTTAAACTAAGAGATTCTTTCCTGTTCCTAGAGAGGTGCCAAGAAGGCGTAAAATTTTGTCATCCACGTCGCAGCAATTTCTATAAATGGATGGCGACAAATAGGATAACATTACATTTAATTGTCTTAGACCTTATGTAAGAAAATCCGTTAAGACTAAAATCTAGTGATATAAGACATAATTACTATCCTACATATTTTAGTATAAATTGCAATACCCAGCATAGAGAGGCATTATGAGCTTACAGAAAAGTATACAGGGTGGTCAGAATGATAAGATATATTCCACAATGATCTTTTTTTTATTACTTATTCAACGTCGTCGGCCTGTTTTCGCTTCCAAAGCTTACTCATTCAAGCCCGCTTATAAATTATCGACTTGATCTAGCCTACAGTTGAGCCTAGTACAGTCTGACTAGAAAATTATACAGGGTGTCCCAAAAAGTAAACGACCCTACAACAACAACGAATAGGTAATTCAATTTTAGAGCAAAAATGTCTAATAAAGTAGTGTCTGGAAATGCTACCTAAGAGTGCAATAGCCCCTCAAATATGACCGCCAAAACGAATATTTAGAATAACATTAATTAAGAAGCCGTCTCCAGACTCTATGTTCACACACAATCATAATACTATGTAGACATAAAATATGAGAATATGAGAAAAAAAAAGAAAGTTTAATGAACTAGTACTCTATTTGTTATGGTTTAGAAGATAAATAATAGAATTAAAAAAAAAATAAGATCTACACAAATTAACAAAACATGTAAAAATTATGTGGGGTAAAACACCCAAATATTAGCACTTAAATAATGATTGGCAGCACTAAAGCATATTGATTTTTTTAAATGTCCCGGCTGTTATTCAACACATCTGTTAAAATGCAAAGAAACTGATCAATGATCATTAACCTTACCCACGCCAGTTAACTTCGTGCGCAGAAGTTTACAATAGTTGTGCTGTGAAATTTTAGGCTGAGGACATTAGGAAAGATGTAAGAACCTTTCTTTTTATTAAGAAACTTGCTTTACCTAATAGTGTTGTTACGATGCTTATACAGAGTATCTCATCAGGAAGTGCATCGATCGATATATGGAAAAGTACGCACCAGAGAATTTTGAAAATTTAAGGAGCTACTAACAGCAGTGTGACCAATCCAACTAAAATAGTTGCAAGCATCTGGAACTTCCGGTTATACCGGAAGTCGATACCAACTTGCTTATTTTAAATAGAATACTCTATATATTTTAGGGTTTTTGAAAAGAGCATAAAATTTTGAGTCAAAAACATGTAGAATACCCTATGCTTAAACCCAGCCGTTTCAGAGATATTTGCCATTTAAAAAAAATATATGACGGGTGTAATGGTTTACAATAACCTTTATAACTTTCTTCCTGTAAAAGATACTCATTTTCTTTTTGGCACGCAGATAGACCATAGAGCTACGCTCTACAGTTTAAAGAAATTCAATAATAGTATATCAAGTGTTCCATTTTTGGCGTTACATTGTAAACCTCAAACCGCTAAAACTTGCTTAAGTCAAATGGAACACCCTGTACTTTTTTGCATCAAGTTATGTTAAAATTAAATTCCTTTTTTTTATATAAACATTGTCGGGGTTTAAGTTACAACTTTTTGAATAATTTGCGAATTCAAGAATTTTTAGAAAAATTTTATCAAATTAGCCATGATTAGAAACAATCAGTAATCTCAGTCATTCTCTTATGTCAAAAAATGTCACCGAGTTTAAATTACACCCACGAAGACTTTTTGAATTTGTTTATTATTTATGAAGAATGTGATAAAATAATATCAAGAACTTGTAATTCATTTGTTACTAGATATCCACAAATACGGAAAATAACACTGAACACTGTAACATGCCTATTAATTAGATTGAGGACACTTTCCATAAACTAAAATAGCTAAGATAAAATCAACTAAAAACGTGATTCCATTTTAATTTAATTATTGTTCAAAATTCCGCCCTCAAACTTCCACACATTTTTCGCATCTTAGGATTAGTTATTCATGGGTAGCTCTTATAATTGAATCCTGTGATAAGTTTTAAAATGCATTTCTTACTCTGCATACAATCTTCAATAGTTGTTAATGGGCTCTCATACACTTTATTTTTAATAGATCCCCAAATAAAATAATCTAAAATTGTTAAATCGGGCGAGCGAAGAGGCAATAGGAAAGGTCCATTAATGGCGATCCATTGATCTTAAAAAGTTTCTTGTAAACAATTATTTATCAAATATGTCTTATGTGTGGGAGCACCGTCGTGTTGATAAAAAATGTTTCTATGTTCGGCGAGAGGTAAATTTTCAAAATAGTTATTAATCAAATTTTGTAAAATATTTAGATATCTTTCACCTAAAAACAAAAACAAAAAAATGAACTATACGTATTAGCAGAAGATGAAATCTTTATAACTTATTGTTTAAATTTTCCTGATGAATTTCCAATGCCACCACTCTATCGTTTCTTATGGCACAGTAAACATTAAACTGTCAACTTTCTTGAAAATTTCGCTGCCTGAACACATGAGGATTCGAGTTACTCCAATAATGCGAATTGTGTCGATTAAAAAGTCCGTATTTGGTAAATTTAGCTTCAACTGACCATATAGTATTTCCCAAATAAAAATCGTCGCCTACATACCTTATTAAAATAAATTCACAAAAAATTTTCTCTTCTTGGTAAATGTGCTTTTTTTTAATCGTTGAACCATTTAGAACAAAAACGGGTGAAATTTATGTTTAACTAATATTCTGTGAACTGAATCCTTGCATAGTCCAGATTCCAGGGCGGCTTGTCTTAATGACATCATACAGCTCTATTTTGAAGCGGCATCCCATCATAACAAGTCGCACTCCTTAAGCAGTTACAGCAGCATCCTCAAATATATCAGAAAAATATATCCGCAAGTGTTTTGCTGAAATGCTGAAATCCAAATATATTTTTGAAATATTAAAAGATCCGACAAGGGTTTATAATGGGAACGAAACCTGTTTCTTATTTTATCCAAAATTGGACAAAGTTATTACTCCAAAAAGGGGCTAAAAGATCGCCAAGGAAAAAGCCACAAAAATACATAAAATCAAGACGAAACAAACACAATACAATAAAGTATAAAAAAACCTAATAAAACAAATTTGCTGTTGGAAAAAAATTATAAAAACAGGAGCATGTTAAAGAATTTATTTAAAATTGAAATGATCTACAAACAAACACCAAAGACAAACCACAGACTTAAATGTGCCCAAAAATAATATATTAGTGCAGCGGCGACTATATTTTATTTATACGTGCAATATGCAGTGCGTCTGTAAGGTATGGAATAAAATCATTATTTCTTAAACTAAAATTATTTATAAAAAATCCTCAATTTTATAATTACAATTGCGCACCTGATCCTTTATATTTTTTTAAGTTAAATGGAACACCCTGTATATTTCTCCATTTTTGGATTCCGAATCAACAGCTGATTCTAAAAATGTACCACACTTAGGGTTTAAAATTGATAAGTTGAAGGATACGGCCATTTTGAATATAAGAATTTACTAATTTTTCATATTTTGTTGGAACAAATTAGTCACTAGAACCAGCGGTTAGTTAATAATAAAAAAAATTATAGTAAATGTTCGAACTGTACTCCTTGTAGTAGCCGATAGTACCCTAAACGATGAATAAAGTCTTGCTGAACCTTATTTATATTTTCCTGAGAAATGTTGTTTATTTCGGTTCTAATTCTCTCTTTTAATTCAACAATGTTTTCCGGTTTGATTTTATAAACTCAATTTTTTAGATGGCCCCACATAAAATATTCTAATATTGTCCAGTGACCTTGGTGGCCATTCGATGGGTCCACATCTACCAATCCACCTATTCATAAATATTTGGTCAAGATACCTTGAAACTTCTGCTGCATATTAGGGTGGCGCACCATCCTGTTAATTACACAGGCTTTCATCAACATTTTCAGGATTAACTTCACCCGGGAATAAATTTAATAACGTTGGGATCAGATTTTCCATTAAAAATTGGAGATATGCTGGTCCGTTTACAGTTCCAATGAAAAATAGGGTCCAATAATTCTACTTCTTAGAATTTCCGCGCATCCATCGAGGGTTTTCTCTTGCCCAGTATCTACAATTCTAACGATTCACTTTACCATTTAATTTGAAAGTGCATTCATTAGAGAAAATAAAAAATTTTATCAGAAGACACATATTCATCATTGTTTTACAAAATTATATCCTCCCATCTGTATCATCTACACTTAGTTCTTGCGCAAGCTGAATCTTAAAGGGATGGCATTTTTCTAATTTTAATACTGTATGTGACGTTTTAGTAACATCATAATCGCGATTAACCTGGCGAATGCTGGTATGTGAATTTTCTTCAACAGCGAGTAAAATATTAAATTTTGTATCCTCGTCCACACCTAGGTGACCTGTTTTGGGTAAATCTTCCAGTCTCTCTAAATTTTTTTTTCAATTTTACTCACTGTCGATTGAGTTATGGGTCGTTCTAGATATTTAATATTAAATAAATTACATACTTCTTGTTGAGTTTGCATCCTATCACTATACCAAATCATCGTAAGAATTTCAATTCTCTGCTTTACAGATACACATGTTATAAATTAAAATAAATCGACAACATTTATGGAGAAACCACTACTGGGGTAAAGTATTATTAATTGACTCACTGTCAACGACGATAATGATAAAACAAAAAACCAAACAAAAACTAGCCTACTTCAAAAATTAATCATTTATTTTACTTTTTTACGATTTGTTTTTAATGGGAGGTAGTACTTGGTAAAAGAAGTCGATTGCTAAAAATTTACCTTAGTAAAAGTCGCTCAGAAGTGGCAGAAAAAAATATTTTAAATAATACACCAAATTGTTTGAGAACCGCTGACGAAGCTAGCCGTGTGCGAAAGCCATGGCAGTGTTGCCAAATTGTAATCTCAATGTCCATTACTTGGCGACAATTCTTTTCTTTTTCCAATAGCATTAGATAAATAGCGTCTAACTGTGCTACCGGTCAAAACTAATTTTTTAAAATTAAATATTTTACCCGAAAATTAAATATCTTGTAACAGCCAGAAAAGTGAAACATAGTAACCTATGGATTGATTGAATTGTTTTAATGAATCCAACTACAGCTTAAAACATTTTTCTCATTATTGATTGATTTACATTTTTTCACATCATTAAATTTGTTATTTTTCACAGTATCTGTGTTTTTATGGAAATATTCGTGCAAATACGAAATGGGGAATTCAAAATATTTACATCTTTGTGAGTATTGTACAATTTAAAAATGGAAATATACTCAATCTATTATAATAAATTATATTGAATAAATCCCTGATATTGAGAGTGATGAAACTGATAATTGAACTTATTAATCTTACCTTTACAACAAGCTCTCTTGCGGAAAATTCCTTAAAACACTCCCTTCACTCAACCACTAACACACAGTTTTTTCTTTGTATAGACACTACACTCAAAAACCAAATAAATAACAATATTTCCATGTGTAATATTTGGAAATTCATCACTATTTGTAGTGGTATTCTTTTTGAAGGTATAAAAGCAATTTTTCCATATCACGAGGCAATTCCGTAAAAAACAAACTCGTCTCAATTTTGAGTACACAAAATTAACGAAATAAAACAATAAGAACTGTTTTAAATATTAAATAACCATTAATATTACTTTTTCAAACTTCATAATACACTTAAAATAACACGTTCTGTTAACTAGACCACATTTGTGCTATTCGATTACAGCTGATAGGAGTCGAAAGCACCCTGCGTTTCCAATTCGATGCATGTTCAGTTCAAAATTACACGAACACACAGACAAACATTTTATTTTCAGTTTCTCTATGCACAAACAAAAGCAATACTTTTAAGTACTTTGTGTGATACATTTTTCACGCAACTTTAAAAATTACAAAATGACATAAAACAGACAGACTCCGAATTCAGACACAAGGTCAGCACTGCAAACTGCAGACTTGTAAAACAACGATTGCCAACTATAGCATAATTTATAAATTATTATGATTTTTGCAATAAACGAATATAGTTAGCTCACTTTAACATACCTTGTTTGTGCTAATGCTATCTTTATTTATTACACTTCATTGCAAAAAGTAAATAGGTGCGTTCTTTCTAACTGACATTTCAGTTACGCTACACCAAATGAAATTATCTTCGACCATGTTTTATGGTCGAAGGAAATTATCCTTTTTATTTATGCAGTGTAACCGTAAAACATCATAGATTAACTGAGATCCCAGTTAGAATGAAATACTCGTTTATTGCAAAAAATGATAATAGTTTACTAATAATGCTATGGTTGGCGATCATGTTTGTCATTTAGGGAATTATAATTTATAAGTTTGTAGTGCTTGTTATAACAAAAGAAAATATTTTACCTAACCTCGATCCGTTTTGTGTATTGATATTATTATTTATTGCTTTTCCTCGTTGTTTTATGTATTTTTGTGTTTCGTTTAGTGGGATTGTGTTAATTATAATTACGTTATATTAAACAAAAGTGACCAAGGAACTTTACGTGACAACGTAGTAAAGAAGGTAAGTTTTAAGATAATTGTTGATTATATTTTTTAATTGTAAAATATGGTCTCGTATTTTAAGGATTTATGTCGAAACTTCAACACTAGTGTGACAATAAGTCACTGAATTTTTTTGACGAGGTATTAAGTGATTTTCACTATACCTTTTATGTTTTTGCTTTTCTTGCATTCTGTTTCTACACAATAAACCTATTTCTAAGTAAAGTAAGACGTGCTGTATGATGTATGAATCAAGCTTAATGAAGAGAAATGTGTTTTTTTCCCTATGAGCTGTGAGAAAGTGCAGCACATTCATTTCTAAAGAAAATTTTCAGTTAATGATATTTTAGGTTAACCGAAAAAATCTAGTTTTAAAGGGAAACGAGGTGGCTCAAGTGATGCTGTCGAATGTGTTTCTCTTCTTTAAAACCAAATTCCCACAGTTTAGCACCATTGAAATAAGTATAATTGAGATAAAGTAACTATAACTATGCAAATTTGGAATTAGGACATATTATAGTTGGTATAATTTTTTGAGAATAAAAAGCAAGGAATAAATTATTAAAAAAAATTTTCTACTATGTACATATGAATAAAAAGCAAGGAATAAATTATTAAAAAAAAAATTTCTACTACGTACATACTAGACATTTTTCGTGGCATGATTTATTTTTGATGCTACACCTTTTTCTCCGCATACAGTAGCAATAAATAAATAGTTATCCAAAATATTGTAAAGTTAGCTATAATTTAATTATTATGTTTTTAACCTAGATTACAGCAGAGTGTGGTGTAGGCATGTTTTGGTCAGTTATTGAACTATGCAAAGATGGACTCACTGAAACGTCTAATCAACCCCCGACAAGAAAAAGAACTAGATCTTTAACTGATGATATACTAGAGACCGTAAGGATGGAAATCAGACATTTACGCTAAAAGTAAGTATTATCTTTTTCTTAAACACTGCCTAGCTTATGAAGTCACTTTTTTTTGTACATTTTTATATCTGCTTAATTTCTAAGTAAACTGTAACATAACACCTCAAACTGAATGTTGAAAATAATCTAATTGAAAATGAAATTTCAAACTGCTACCTATATTTGCATACACCAGAGTTTTGTTTGGCTATTTATTTTTTTATACATTTAAAAAAAATAATAATAAAATTATTGAGTATTACTTCAGCATCCCTTCAAACCTTCAAAATATGATAACAGTAATAAATAGCTACTTATCATTTTTTTATATTTTATACTGTCATTATTATCTGAATACGTTAGTATAAAAGTTTTAGGTACCTAAAAAAATCAAGCACAATACTTCAAATACATTTTATCATAGAAAATATTAAAACAACTAGGTACTCAATCTAGGGCAAGATTGTATTGAATTAAATAATAGTATTCTTAATATTAGAAGCAAAATAATATTGTAATTAAAAAAATATTGACACCAAAAAGAAAAGTTACAGTTACGTTTAAAAATGTTTCTTTTTGGTTTAATTGCCATATCTTCTTGCAATGCAATCTTGTTCCTAGATTTAGTAGTTGTTTTAATAGTTTCTAAGATAAAATGTATTTGAAGCGCATTCAGATGACAGTATAAAATATAAAAAATTAGGCTCGAAAGGATGCATATGTAATTCCCAATAAAAAATAAATAAATAAAACAGATTTATTTTTTTGTTTTCAATATTTGCAGAAATTCTTATTTCCATGTTTTCCTTGAGGATAGAGTTGGACAATCGAATGTTGTCAGCAGCATTTTCCGAATCTTAAAAAAATAGTGTTTTTTTTATAAATGATGATCCCAGAAGAGATTTAATGGAGAAACCCAATATAGTACATGTCGGATGTCGCTTTCTGATGCCATATATGGAAAATGAAAGACTGGGTGTTTCAAGAAAACTATATATTTTTCTTGACAACATTTGGATTTTTACCATAAGAAAATCATGGCAAGATGACAATGTTAAATCTGCCAAAAGGGTTATAGGAAGGAGATGGATCACGGTAATTTATTAGCATTTTTTTTTCATACAAAATGAAGTTGATTCCATATTTTGTAATAATCAAAATTTAATTTTTTTATTACTGTGTTTCTATATTTGCATACTACAGGCAGCAGCCAAGTTCAAACTCGTACATTCTTCGGAGTAGAGGGGAGAACATGGATTGCATCTCTGTTCTTGATCTCAAATCAATTGCACTGCTGGCCGCTGTGCTGTGGTAAATCACAGTTACATTTTACATCTAGAGGGCTGCACGAGCTTGACCGAAAGCTTCTTATGCACTGTTATGAAATTAAAGTACAGTATAAATTTAGTAAAAGTAAGATTAAATGAATAGTTTTTTTATATCTCTGTTTAACTAAGTTTGATATCTTGGAAAGAACAATATTGTTTTATGCTGTACTATTTTTGTCATTTACGCAAATTATTTGCGGCTTGCATAATTAATTTAGAACATTACTCATTAGGCATAACATAGCTTTTCGTTGTAGGCGTATTGTACTTCATGCTGGTTGACAGTGGTTATAACATAATATGTTGCCTGCCTTTGATGGATGCCAATTACCACAGTGGGCAAGTCAACAAATTTTCTATAAAATCTTCAGAGAAAGAGGCCATGCAAACTTATTTAAAGGAACATAATATAGAGTATCCAGAATTGGCCTCTAAAGATAACTTGATTACTCAATTGCCAGTACCCAATAAATTCTTTATAGTAGATTCATCGATACAGAGTGCCTGGGCATGAACTGTTGCAGTTGCCTCCATGTCATTGCCAATTGAATTGCAAAACGACTATTAAATATTGAATTACATGAAAAAATCAGCAACCATTAGGCAAACAATTTCTAAATTACTATTGTTTAAAAATTGTTAAAAAAAAATATAAATAAGTTAAAAACATTTTTTTAATATATTTTCTGTACCTAAATATTGCATTTTTTTATGTACGCATTATATTTTTTGTATAAATGTTATAAATATTGTTTACTTTGTAGAAATAAAAAGCAAGTGTGTACAATCTAGTTTTTTTTTATTTTGACAAATTACCTCTTTCCTAATTCTGTTTCCAATAATTTATTTTAATCTAGTATAATCATTTATTATTTCATCTAAAAATATGTTAAAATAGATTTCAAATATTGTTTCATAAAGCATAAGTAAGTCTTAATAGATTTTTAGAGTTCTATTAAATAATCAAAAAATACTAAAGACAGTTTCATAATTCTTTTACCTCTTAAAAGATTAAAGATCAAATAATCTACATAAATTTTAATAAAATATTTAAGATAAAGAAAACAAAAAAAATAAATCCCTCAAACTCGCCATTTCTGCCATTTATTCAACGTGTTAGATAGAGAGAGAGATACTACACCCTTGCGGGTTGCATACAATTCGGTTTGTGTATTAGAGTATTACACAACAGGGTTCCTAATTTTACACAGCAAACAGTGAAACAAAGAGCGTCTCTTTCTTTGCCTCGACGAGTACTGCAAGGGTTCTTTGCGCAAACGCAGGTATACCTAGGTATTTTTAAATGTTTTAATCGTGTATATGAGGAATATTCAGAAAGTTGGTTATAAAATAAAGTTTTGTAGGTAAATAATAATTTTTGATATTTGACTATAAAAACTATGGTTAATAAAAAAAAAGTACGATACTTTTTTTATCAATTATGCAAATAATTTTATTAGTTTAATCCCAAATGTATTAAGTACATTTTAGAATTGTAAATATTTACACTGTCAAGATATTCGGTACCTATAAAGTTATATTTTAAGTGCCATGACAGTTACTTGTATTTAGTCTAGAATAAAACTAAAGTAACAAAATGTTTTTAATTTTTAACGCAAATCTTATATATTTTTTTATATTTTCAAGCGAATGTTTACAAGTGGTATCATTCCCGGTTTCTCATATTAATAAAAGAGAAACACAATGTGGACTAGTGCAGAAATAATAGTAGTAGTAGCAGTAGTAGCTACTTATTTTACAAGGCAAATAGGCCACAATGGGCCCTTTAGGAGCAGTAAATTGAAAATATGATATAATGCAAATACCTAATGACTCATACAAAGTTATATGTTTTATTGCAAATCATTTTTACAGCCAAACAGTAATCTCAAATTGATTAGTGGAATTTGCGAAGTTCATATGACTGAATTTAGTAAATAATGTTTTAGCTACCATTTAAAAAAATAGTTATATGTATAAAAAAAGTATGTAAAAAAAGCCAAACTAATAAAATGTGTTCTTAAACAATTTCAAGGTAAAGATTAAGACATCAAAAATATTAATAGTCGAACTTATCTAACTCGAACTTCCTAAATTAATAAAAACTATGATATAGCATGCTAACTAGTTGTCACTATTAAAGCTGCACAAGAACTTTGTTATGAGATAGGGTAACAGATTTTCTCAAGTCTAGGAACATAGTTGTAAGCTGTAGAAGAATAGAATTCCGCAAATCGCCATATTTCTTGAGGGTACTTTCTGTCTTCTATTCCTTGATTTTTGGGAAACCAGACCTTCTAATGTACATGGCAGGGAAGACTAAAAAGAAAATTAAATATTGTAATATACCTCATACGTTATAAATGAATGTTTTTCTTTGAATATTATCTAGCTTTTAGCACGAGGCATTAAAATTTTAATAATTAATTTAATTTTATTTAATATATTACACTCTCGATATTATACGTGTCATGCCAAATACCTGAAAAGGTGGTTATAACTATTACATCTACAATCTAGCAATCGACCAAGAGAAACCGTCTCAATATTTATATGGGACGGGATCCAGTTTAAGAAATTTTAATGGGCATAATTATTTTACGTTACAATTAAGATACCTTTAAAAATAAAAGCACAGACTGAATTATTGTATTAAGAATGTTGGTAAAATGCCCTCCACTAACATAAAAACTGAGACAAGCTGCTTTATTCAATTTAGTTGTCGATACGCTTTAGATTATATGTGATATAAAATTATTGTTTCAAAGGACCAATTGCATAGGATGAAAATTATCAATTTCTTTAGCCTGACAAGACTCCAGATACTGCTACTATCTTAATTTAGTAAATACTGTACCTTGTGCTCTTAAAACTACTATTGTCGTGATTGGATAGGGCACAGCTATGGATGGAAAACCTCCCTCTCTCGATTGTAATGGTTTCCCAGACTCTTGGGTTTTGGATCCATGTAGTCTTCGTTCATAAATGTTCTGACCATATGAATAGTGAATTTATGATGTCTGTACATGAAAAACCTCATATACATATTTGTATCCATCCACACATTTTGGCTCTCGTTGTCACTGGGAAACCTATACGATTAAATTTTTCTATTAAATACTTATACTTAATGCCGATTGTTGGATTTAACTGACAATGTTTGAACAAAATAAAAATAAAACAATTTCTAACCTGTGAAATGTCACGTGAAATTCTGCCAGATGAGTTTGTTTTCAGTTTTTACATAAAACACAAATTCGATATACTTTTTCCATTACTGTGCCGCAAAAAAAACTGAAAAATAGAAGATAGAACACAAAAATCTGCTAGGCACGAAAACAAAACAAAACAAAATGACAAATGTCAAAACGGAGAAATGACAGAGTAAACAAGGAACGGTGATTGGTGATTCACAAATCGAGTATGCGCAATTGCTTGCAGTACTATTTTTGAGATGGAAGCACGAATTTCTTAATATTAAGAAATTGGTGGATGGGAGATATTAGATCTCAGTTAATCTATGTAGTTTTACGGAGGCTACATTAAATGAAATTATGCTTTTATTTATGCAGTGTTACCGTAAAACAACTTAAATTAACTGAAATTTTAGAGAGAACACCTAATGTTGGCTACACTGCTTGTGGAGCTATAATGATAAAGTTACTATGCAAATATGGAGTCACAACATTCTGTGATAGAATTGTTATTTAATAGTGTTTGTTTTTAATCCTCGTTCGGTTCGTTTTACAGTGTTTTTTCATAGTAACAGTAATAATGAACTTGTGGATGTTAATATCTACATATGGTACATGTCAAATTACATCGACTGTGTGCGCGGAACATTTTTCAAATACAAATGCCGCATGATTTGTAACCTTTGTGCAACGATCACACGATATTTGTGAGTTACGGCCCCATCGAAGACATGATATGAGGTCCTGATATGCCTTTCAACGCTGAGGAAAACATTTTAAATTTGGTAGAGGACAATCCAACTTTAAGTATGTGTGTGTTCATTCGTTAAGCAAACCATACCTCTAATCGGATTGTATAGGAGGAAATAAACTATCCATTTTCATGTAAAAAGATTTCATTCATGTTCAACAGCAACAAAGTTTTGTGTGATGAAGGATATGACAACATGGAACAGTTATTGTGAAATATGCTGTGTATTGGAACAGGACATTCACCTTCGATTCCAGCAGTTCTCAACATGTTAGCACTTTTTTTGTTGAGAAAGGTCAGTTATTTTTTTCTAATATTTAAGGTTTTCTTATGCACTATACGATTTATTATATCAAGATGTACTTATCCTCAAAAAATAATTCCCAAGTTTGTAAACACCCTGTATATATATATATATAATTTATATATATATATGTTGTTTTTCAGGTCGCGGGTGGTGAATGTTAAATTCGTTTTCCGGGTATACTCCCGCTTAGGTGATAGGCCCCGAGAGGGACCGTGGTTGTCTGAACGACGTTTCGGCAGAATCTCATCTGCCATCTTCAGGTTCTAACAGATAACTGCTTACTGCGGCTTCTGGTAACTCGAACTGAAATATATATATATATATATATATATATATATATATATATATATATATATATATATATATATATATATATATATATATATATATATATATATATATATATATATATATATATATATATATATATATAATTAAATCATATGTATACATTTCCAACGTTATCTCTGTAACATAAACAAAACTTTAAGGGCGTACAAACCATGTTAAAATATCTCAGTTGCGTTAAAACAGGCAATTTAATAACATGTAACAAAATTTAAAACAAATATCTAATAATTAATAGTGTAAGTAAATTGTAATGTAAAATAACCATAACAATATTTTTAAAATATTATATTAATTGTAGTTCTCTGATGATGGTGTAATAAACCGAAACGTTAGAAAAAAATAATAAAATTAGTTATCCTACCTGACCGAAATCCCCACAAAAAAAAACTATCAGATATATATATATATATATATATATATATATATATATATATATATATATATATATATATATATATATATATATATATATATATATATATATATATATATATATAATTAAAAATATATATATATATATATATATATATATATATATATATATATATATATATATATATATATATATATATATATATATATATATATATATATATATATATATATATATATATATATATATATATAGAGAGAGAGAGAGAGAGAACAAGTATCCTCCCAGTGTAGAAACTTAATTAACAGCAAGAAACATCAATAGTTCTAACTACTAACAAGAAGTTACGAAATGATAGGCAATAGCATCAGCTTGTGAATAATATCTGATAGACTGACAGATCTCTATCAGACGAAACTCTAACCGTTCCACGCTAAGATGGATAAATTTGAAAGCTGGAACTATCTAGAACGATATATCAAATAGTAAATACTTTAGAGAAGTTAAGCGAGACTAAATTTAGCAATACTAATGGCTACAAGTAATTAGTGTTATTTGATTTCGTAGTTCTACAGAATTCTTACACCTTTTTTTTTCTAAAATCTTTAATGTTATAAAATATTTACGAATTTACACGGTAGTACCTGATTCAATATTATATACTGTATAATATTCATAGGTTATTTCTAACATAACGATATTATTTCTAACTATTCCTAATTACTAATTACCTGCTTAATATACAGGGTGTTCCTAAATATCATGTACATACGCAAGGGGGTATTTCTTTGGCTTATTTCATGACTAAAAGTTTATATAAAAATAAGTCCACAAACGGTTTTTTACTGATCTACAGGGTGTTGAAATTTGAAGACTTTTTTCTTTATAGTTCCTGCAGTTTTTAAAATAACTAGCTCAAATTTGGAATATAGGTTACGCCGTAGGGCTTACATCATTGGGCATGCCATATGGTTGTGAGAATCTACAGGGAGATTTTTTTTTCAGGGGTCATGCCCCTTTTTCTCCCCCTGAACTTTTTTTCGATGCGCCTCTGGCAGATGCTAAAATACAATATGAATTTTCTGTTTTATTTAGAAACTTTTTGGTCGCTTGTAGTTTTTCCGTATATACAACCGTTACCGAGAGAAAAAAATAAAAATCTATTTTCTGTAATTCGCTAGATAAAATTAAAAAATTTTAAAATGGTCTAGTAGGCTCCAGTTTTATTTGAATAATCTGTTGTTGTCATTAATTTTGACAGGTCGCATTTGAAATCGTAACTTGTGTCTGCATATGTGTTTTAAATACTCGTTAATTTTACGAATTCTGAAATGGCTGAGATGCATTTCATCTATGGTCTTGCGAATGGAAATGCAAGAGAAGCCAGACGTCTGTACATGGATCGCTATTCCAATAGAATGATACCTGATCATCGAATATTCTCGAATATTCATAGGCGTCTTTCAGAAACTGGAACTTTTAAGAAGAACATCATTGATGCAGGTAGACCACGTACTGTTAGAACACCACAGATCGAAGAAGCTATTCTAATTGAAATAGATGTAAATTCAGACACTAGCACGAGGAAAAATCAGTGAACATTTAAAATTAGTCATCAAGTTGTTTGGCGTATCCTTCGTGATTATCTGCTATACCCTTACCACATAATCGGAGGAACAACATCCTGCTGGAAGTAAAGCATGTATTCATTTAACCACAAATTGTTCTCCAATGCATGGTTTATAAGAGGGCTAATGATGGTAATATGTGTTGCCATTGAGATTTTCTTCAATGAATGAAGGGCCAATAATACTCTCTCCAATATAATACCAACCCAAACGTGGTTTATTAACTTCAACAAAAACATGTAGATATACATCACTATCATCAACTGTGTCTATTGGCAAAAACATTCAAAAAGAATATTGACTCGTCGTTGAAATAATAATGTTGTAACATAAGCAGATTATTTCTTTCGTTAATTTGTTCACAGAACTAGATTATTCTATCAAAATCGTCTTCAGCTAGTTCATGATCGACTTGCATTTATAGGGATAAAGTCTATGCAGTTTTAGGATCTTACGAACAGCCTCATGGGAAATGCCAGTTATAGCAGCCATCTGGCGAAGTGGACTTGTGGGATTAATAGCAAAATGCTCTAACACTTTAATCTGAGCTCATTCGTTCAAAACTCTGGGCTCAGGTCATTTTTTTATTTTCCCTAGATTTTGTTTTTGTAAATTTTGCAACTAATCTCAAAACTTGTATGGTTGTTATATAATTATTTCAATAAGAATCGCAACAACAACTTTTTTGTATTAATTTTTTGATATGTCTTTAATTCTAATATGATTTCTCCTGTTTTCTTTTGTACACAGTAAGCATATTTTAGTCTATAATAAATTTGTCAGTGTGACAAAATGAAAATTGAAAATTGATAAGCTTTTAATAAAAATTTAATAGGTATAAAAATAAATAAATTATAGTAGGTGGAACACACCGTATATTAAAAATCCTTATACTAAGCATACTCTATCCAACAATTAAGAAACTGGCCCACGTTCAGACACTTTTTTCACCTACTCAGGATCTAATATGTTCATCGAACGATATCGACATTTGCCATATCCTAGTATATACGTGAAAGGTCGGTGCCTTCACTCCTAGACTACTTTTTGTATCTCTATATGACGGCAATATTATCGATAAAATGTTATTCTGCTGAAAACACTAGTAATATTTTTACTAATACCATATGGCCATTTCGTACTATCTGTCCATTAAAGTGAAATTTAGTATACTTATTGATTTTTCAATCTGTTACTCGTCTAATAAATAATTAATGAATCTGGCAAAACTGTAATACGCGAGCTTTCAGGCATAGTGGAAAATCTACGATTTGCTTAAATTTTTTATAAAGACGTTTGTTCGTCTACGATGCCGTGGAGAAATTGAAATATTTTTCACTGTTCAGTATAAAATATTCCCTAAATCTCGAGAATAAATTCTTTGGTGATGTAATAAAGCACACAATTGATGAAAATATGATTTTCGCTTTACAATATATTTTTATTGTTAACTTCAAAACACTCAGATCCTGTGGCGGCTGATCAAATTTGGTTATGTCAAGTATGACACCCAATACTTAAATGAAAAGTTGCAGATGAAATTTACAAAAAAAAATATATAAAATGAGTTAAGAAATTTTGATTACTGAATAAGATTTATAGGAAACAACTACTCAGCGGAGAAATGTCCCGACCAGCATTGAATCAAACTTGCTAGCCCTGTTTGGTAGCTAAGATCATTTGTCAATTCACTAGACATAGACCGGTTTCAAACTTGTTATGGTCTCGTCAATACCATACCATACCATAAGTAATGAAAAAGACAAATAATAATAGCAAATCAGGCTAGTCTAAAACAGACTAAGCAAGATAGACATAGTGAGTGACAAGTGTACCTGCTTTGCAGTTCGCTAGTGGTCACTATGACATCAGGAATGTCTGACGCGTAGTAGCACTGACCACCAGATTGATTATTTAAAGAAAGAGTTTCGCCTTTTTGAAATTTTGTTTCAAATCAATTTTTTATTTTGCAAATTTCAAAAAGATGCAGTTACTCTTTAAATAATCAAAACTTCTTAAAGAAATGAAGCGTTCGGTAAAATATCCTCCTATGAAAAAAATGTATAACTTGTTCCAAAGTTATATAGCCAAACTCTTTCAGTAAGTAGATGGGTCCAGTATTAAAAGAAAACTCTTATAAATATTTGGTCAATAATATAATACATATTAACATACATATTAACATATACATATATCAAAATTTGAAGATCACTCTTTTTTTAAGACCTAAATAGTGTCCTACATGTACTTTTCAAGAAATTGGTCAGGAGCGGTGTACAACGTACAGGGCGATTCCTATAACATTCTCACCCCAATTTTTTGATTTGTCTTTGGAAATAAATTAAAAATGTTTAACGTATCTTATAGCACTTTTTCCAAGAATTTCGAAAATTTCAACAAAAAAATAGTTCAAATAAAAGTGGGGAAAAAAACAGAGCAATTTTTTTTTAAATGAATATGTTTACAATTTTGAAAGAAGATTTAAATTATCTTTCCAAAAATACAACATAACATATATTTAGTAAAATACTGATGCTAATAATTTAAATAATGTAACACCGAGTTGGCTTTAAATGTTTTTAGAACTGCCAATTAAATAATTTGTGTTGTCACTCTACGTTGATTAAAAGTTAAAAATGCCTTACTCAGCAGAAGAAAAAAAAAATATATATATATATATATATATATATATATATATATATATATATATATATATATATATATATATATTTGAATATTATTTAATAAGTGATAAAAACTCTGTGCTGCTCATAGAATGTATTATTTAGAAAAATTAAATGGACGATTTAGGGAAAGAATAAAGAAAATAGAAATAAACATAAAACTGTGTTAACAGAAGAAAATGAGTTAAATATTACACTTTATTTCGAGGACAATCTGTCCCATTCGATACGTGATGCTGCTCGAGATTTAAATATATCTTACAAGTCCATTCAAAAAGATGATAAAAACAAACGTGTAGAATACTGCAATAATATTTTAAATAGATTTACTTAGAACAATCATATTTTTAAATATATATTATGGAGTGATAAGGCAAATCTTAACACAGCAAGCATATTTAGTAGAAAAAATTCACATTGCTGGTCAGTGGAAAATCCATATAAAATATATGATATCAGATTCCAAGGCAGAAATTCAATAGGAGTGTGATGTGGCATAATAAACAATAAAGTTGTAGGCCCCATTTTCTTTAATGGAATTTTGACAGGAGTCAGATATTTTAATTTACTTCAAAATGAAATAGACGAACAGATTGACAGAATAGTGCCTATAGGTCTCTCAAATGATATTATTTGGCACCTAGATGGCCAATGCATAATATTTTACCTGTTTGTAATTTTTTGAATAACAAAAACTCAGAGTGCACGAAACTCTACCGTGGCCCTCAAGAAGCCCAGACTTAAATCCACTGGAAACTTTTTTTATGCGGGGACTTGAAAATTGACAAGTAGAAGTAACAGTGTAGAAGAATTGAAAGTTAACATTTCGGCAGAAATAGAAAATATAAATAATTCCAATATGTTACAAAATGTAATGAATGATATATATAAAGGTTATCTATTCTGTTCGTTAAGATATTTGATGTTACTTGCTTGATTTGATGTTATTTCTCTTGTTAAATTTAAATAAAATTTTATTTATTCTTATAAATTATTTCAATTATAATCCTCAGTATTTTACTAAATATGAAGGTAAATATACTGGATGTAACAGGATCATGGTACACCCCCTTTTCTCCTTTAGTTTTAAAGATAATTGATTGAAATTTGGGATATCCTATATACATAATAAGCAGCACTTTTTGAAACAAAAATGATTTTTTTTACTTTCGTTTTCGCCGGAGGGAAAAAGCCTGGATTGCCTTCTGGATCAGTTGATCTTTATTGTTATTACCATTGTTTTTCCAAAGTTTTTATCAGTTCTTAGACACACAATTCTCCTAAGGCATATTTTATACTTTATTTGATGATTCGTTAATTCAAATTTCACTGAGAATAGTTTAATACATTGTTATACGTAGGTCAGTGAATATTAATCTCCGAGGAAAAAAATTCTCTTAGTCATAAAAAAAACCGTGAGAGTATTTAAGATTCGTGTAAGGGTAATAAAATGGAGCATTGTCTGAAAAATTACTAGCTCAAAATGAAATATTAACACGACTTCACGTCATTAATGCGGTTTATCACAACACCATAAAAATGGCCTAACTGGGAGATAATAAGAAATGAAGATATTAAGACTCATAAAAGAGGAGATTCAAATTATTCTTGAAAGCATAAAAGTGTGAGCATTGTACTTGAAATATCCCCTTTTATGTAATTTTAATATCAAAACAAATGAATTCGTTACGAACAATGGTTTGTCGTTAATTTAAATTTTATGACGGTACATTTTTATAAATATCTCATTATAATAAAAAACTGTGATTTTCATTATTATTTAATACGTGTGCGCGAATACAAATGAAATATTTTATTATACGTCGCAGACTAATTTTACATGGTACGAAAATATTAAAATTGTTGAAAATCTATCAAAATTATCTGCCATATCTTAAATTAAACGCTGTCAGTATTATGGAGTAGTTAGGTTTTAATGTTGTAACATTTGTGTCTCGGACTGACCGACTTACTTTAGTAATTGTACGGGGAAAAATTGTTGGATTGCGCTATCCTCTTTTATAGTTGAGCAATGTGCACAATGCACATAGATCTGATGGCAAAATGCAAAGTTAGTCTGTCGTACAATTTTATTTTGGTACGTTTAAGATCAAATTGTTTGACCAATATTCTCTTCGTAAAATATTTCGTGGCATTACTTAATTGTACATTTTGGATGACTTCCTCGTAGTCAAAGAACCCTAGCTTGCTATTTATGATATGCTAAATAAACTATTACCGTATTCTGAGCGAACAACGTTGAGATGTGGTCAGATGTATTTAACTGCTAATCCATTGCGAACAACAAATGTGCAGCAACCCGTAATGCTCAAAGACCGGCTCATTCTGACCTGTGTCTTTCCATCAAGAGATGGCGCGTTGTATTACCTGTGGATTTAATCCACAAAAACATCAACAAATATTGGTAAAACGGTCCGTTACGATGTCATACTTTTCTGCAACCTATAATCCCGAGAAGTTCATAAGAGAACGTATCTAGTTTACACTGGTATAAAACCGGTTTTTTGTTTATGTAAAAAATATAAACTGTAATAAGTTAATATGAATTAGATAAATATAAGGTAAAAAATGTAAAAACAAGTTCAAAATATTCTTATCCTGTAGGTAAATATTAAAACTATTTTTTTTTTCAGGCAAGCTTATTTTTAAACATAGCAGTCTTACAAATATAAGGTCATTAATATGAAAGAAGCCACTCATTTCGCTACAGTAACAATAACATATTTACAGTATCATTTTTAACTTTCCTTCTTTTTTCGGAAATAGTGTATTAGTGCAGTCTGCCTATTTTTGGCCCCATGTTAATTTTTCACTTCAGAGATACAGTCAACAAAAATATGTAAAAATTCGGAAATTTTCCGTAGAATTCAATAAACCAAAATACAAACAACTGGCACCTCGGGGGCCCATAGTAAATTGGGCCCAAAGTTGGCCAAAAACGGTTTTTTCCATTTTACTCTATCATGGTGCCATAAAATGAAAAAAAGTTTTATACAAAAGTTGTAGA
This sequence comes from Rhamnusium bicolor, assembly GCA_029963845.1. Lineage (NCBI taxonomy): Eukaryota > Metazoa > Arthropoda > Insecta > Coleoptera > Cerambycidae > Rhamnusium > Rhamnusium bicolor. Next base: position 34,446 of record JANEYF010000325.1, on the reverse strand, counting down.
ACTATTAAATACGGATCGATCTGTGGAAATCCGATATCAAAAAATTCAAAAATAAATTATTTATTTGAAAAAAACCGTTAAAAATCGCGTTTTTTTGAAACGCTCATATCTGAAAACAAATCATTTTTTCACGAAACTTGGTAAAAGTGTAGCTCGCTACTAACTAAAAAAAGATCGTTTTCAAAAAATTTAAAAATATTATAAACATTTTGCAAAAATTGATTTTTACGATAAAACCACGTTTTTTTTAAAATCTTGATAGCTCATACACGCTTTCATATTTCTAGTCAATTTTGAGCTTAAAATTTGCTTAAAATGTTGTACTAACATGGTTATTAATGCGCGCTTTTTAAATTGATCGGTAATATGCGAAAAATCGGTTGAAAAATCGGTTTTTTTTTAACAACAAAAAAATCGATTTTTTTTCAAGAAAAGGCAGCAGCGGCTCAACATGCCTACCGCTCCTATTTGCAGTTGCAAACGTGGCTTGGAACTTCGCTAGAGCCAGAACAATGAGGTTGGACTTCCGACGGCACTAATCTGCTTCCCACGTACAGCTCGGATCAGCTGGTTCCAGACGAAATCGTTAAAACGATAGCCTGCAGATGCGGAAGCGGATGTAAACCGAAGATCTGTAGCTGCAGGAAGCATGGTTTGAAGTGTTCAAGCATGTGCTTGACATGCGATCAAGAAAATTGCACTAATATAGAAATAACTACGATGGAGGCAGATGCTCTTGATGACGACTTGGACGAAGATATATTTAATGAGTCTTGCGTGGTGATGGATGAATCACAGACCAATGTCCATGATGATGATGAGATCGAAAGCGAAGCCGACTCTTCCGTACTCGCTGCATACAGCGAAGAACGTACCAGTGACAACAAGGAGGAGGGGGAGGGGTCTCCGATAAAAGAACTACGGATCAATTAAGTACTGTACACGTTTATATTCACTGTCAATATTTTGAACTTTCATGTAAAATAAATATTTTATTTTTATACTAAAAAATGTTGCTTAACAATTATTATTTACCTGTCAACTCATATGTCTTTAAGGATCAACATAACGTTCAAGAGACATAATCGTATGAACGCTCTGTGTGCAGTTGAAACTACGATACGGTACGTATGATAACAGCATACAGTTTTACAGATGTATCCACGTTAACACTGTCCCGCACCCCCACGACACCGCTCGCTCGAGCGAACGAACGTATGAGCCGGGGTGTGCTCCGCTTGCCATTAAATTTCCAAAGAATAGAGAGCGAATATGTCATTGTAGTATTTTTTTATGTAAAATACAAGTATTGAACTACAAACACTGTAAATTTCAGCCCTTAATATTAAAAGATAGCGTCACTAGATTTTTTTTCAAAAAAAAAGATTATCTCGGCTCCAAAGGGTCGTAGATAAAATTTTTTTTTCGTAAATTTATAAAAAAATACCAGCTATTCAATGCTGCTAACAAAAAAGAAAAAAAAATTTTTTTCTTTGAAACAAAATCGATTTTTTTGTTGTTAAAAAAAAACCGATTTTTCAACAGATTTTTCGCATATTACCGATCAATTTAAAAAGCGCGCATTAATAACCATGTTAGTACAACATTTTAAGCAAATTTTAAGCTCAAAATTGACTAGAAATATGAAAGCATGTATGAGCTATCGAGATTTTAAAGAAACGTGATTTTTTCGAAAAAAATCAATTTTTGCAAAATGCTTATATTTTTAAATTTTTTTGAAAACGATCTTTTTTTAGTTAGTAGGGAGCTACACTTTTACCAAGTTTCGTGAAAAAATGATTTGTTTTCACGAAGATATGAGCGTTTCAAAAAAACGCGATTTTTAACGGTTTTTTTCAAATAAATAATTTATTTTTGAATTTTTTGACATCGGATTTCCACAGATCGATCCATATTTAATAGTTCTACAACTTTTGTATAAAACTTTTTTTCATTTTATGGCACCATGACAGAGTAAAATGGAAAAAACCGTTTTTGGCCAACTTTGGGCCCAATTTACTATGGGCCCCCGAGGTGCCAGTTGTTTGTATTTTGTTTTATTGAATTCTACGGAAAATTTCCGATTTTTTGCATATTTTTGTTTACTGTATCTTCACTTAAGGGTCCAAATCCGTAGGCAGACCGCGCTATATCCAGCAGCAGAGAAAACACGCTCAGATGGTACTGAAGTTACCAGCATACACAAATATTTTAAAGCGTTTTTATCTAACGGTTTTAAATGAATGTGAATTTCCCAAAACTTCACTACATCAGACCTTGCTCAACAATATTTAAAAATGTAAAAAATTTAAAACTACACTAAATAAACCATAACGAGCAGCAGAGCAGATGTCGACGGTAAACCGGTAAAGTACTAGACAATTGGAAAATTACTCGTGACATCTATAATAGCTATTTGTGTATTAATAGCGCAAAGTTATATATTGTCTCTCTGAGCGAGAAGTTTGACGCGCGACGCGTAGCGGCGCGCGGCTATCTCGCGAGAGCGGCAATTGTCACTGCGCTCGAATTACATACAGGATTTTTTCTACAACCGGTGTTTTTATAAAAATGTTTGGTAAAAATTAATAATTATTGATAACCTCAAATTTGACAGTTCTGATTTCAAAACGTGAGCATCAATTTGCGCTACACATGTTTTTGTAGAAATGTTTGTTAAAATGGTATTTACTGCAAAATAAAATAAAAAATTGCTTTAGTACCTATTAATTATTTATTTAAATACTGTCATCTTATGATTTATATCTATGCATAACAAAATCTAAATGTTTTTGGAATTCTTCTAACACTTCCTCCTTCTTTAGTGGTGTTAAGCAAGGCGAAGAATTAAAGGCTATTAAATGTCTGTGTTTGATGACATATATGTAATACTTTGAAACGATTGTATTCAGTCTTCTTCTGGGAAAATAATTATATTTGGTCGACATTTGTAGTAGACTTCTTTGAATCTTCTTAAACAAACCATTCTTTGACATGTCTTGGTCGTAGTTTTCAATTCAATTCTTTACAAGTATCACATAAATTATACTTTTCAAAACTTTCCATTATCTGATAATTATAAGAATAAATTTATTTGACACACATAGCTGTTTTAAGAACGTTTTGACACATCAAATAATTATTTGTTTACTTTTGCTAACAGCAGCGGCAAGCATGGCCCCCTATGTCCAAAATATAATATTCGTCTGTGTTATGCGAAAGCTTTATAAGTTCATTGAATTGGTAAAAATAGCTATTTCTACCACCTTTAGTAGCACAAAATTGTTAAAAAATAAAAGATGAGTTACAACCAACCAATTTTTCAACTGCTTTCGGTAACTAAAGTTGGTAGTTTGTATTTTATTTAACGCAATAATTGAGGCACCAGTGTGATTTATAGATACTAAGAATTATTTACTAAATATAAATTTCTACGACCTTTAGTATAATAAAAGTTTCCGAAAACGATAGATTACTATAAAAATAGCTAATTTTTTTATTACTTTGTGTAACTAAAGTTAGTAAATTGTGGTAATTGTGATTTATGTATATGTAAGTAGACGTTTCTTTATTATGATTTCCATAGTAACAAGGCGTTTACTGTGTCGCCGAGCGACAAAGTAAAAACACGCTCGCTCCTCGGAAAAGTGCAACTTTGCGCTTTTTTTGGAAGCGCAAAGTTGCACTTTTCGCTCGGTTGTAGAAAAAATAAATTTCAAGCCATTAAAAATCGAATAAACACGAAACAGGTTTCTGGAATATGATGATTGCATTGCGACATCTTTGATTATTTTGTTAAATGACGCAGATTAACTAATAGGTTGCCTAATGCAATGGGGTGTTACTGCCAGCCAATGCAGTGTCGTATCAAATGTCAAATGCCTGTAAACGGCAATAAGCAAATATCCATGTTATTTCATTTCCACTTGGAAAGTTGCGATTGTTGGGATCATATCAGAGGAACTATTCTCTTTTGCAGGTCACTATCAATCACTAAGACATCAGTAATGTCTGACGGGTAGTAGCATTGACCACTAGAGGGATACACTTATCACTCACTATATCTGTCTTGCTATGTCTGCTTTAGGCTAGCCTGGTTTGCTATTATTATTTGTCTTTTCCATTACTTATGGCATATTGGCTAGAGCATAATCAGTTTGAAACCGGTCTATGTCTAGTGAGGAATTGACAAAAACCAAACAAGACTTGCAGGTTTAATTCAACGCAGATCGGGGCTTTTGTCCGCTGAGTAGTTGTTTCCTGTAAATCTTATTTAGGAACTATTCTTGTTAAAATAAGTGATTTTGTTTAAAAAATCTGCTAATAATTATTTGTAATATCAAACCGGTATTTAAAAAATAAAAAATAAAAACTGGTCTTTGCCGGTTTTTTCAAATCCGGTTTTAGAACCGGTTTTTCCAAACGCCAACACCATAATTCTCTTCGTAAAATATTTGGTGGCATTACTTGATTGTGCATGTCCGCTGACTTCCTCATAATCAAAGAACCCAGGCGTGCCATTTATGACATACCAAAGCCACTATTATTATATGCTTAAGATTAAATACAGCTCAAGTTTCGCTCGCAGAACACTTTTAAAGCAATTTGTTCTCAAATATTTTTATAATAAATTAGTCGGTGACAACTGCGACACATGGAAAAAGATATACTTTGAGATATAATTACCGATATAAAGAGAAACGTGGGAAACTAAAATCTAATTCAGAAAATTAATTGGTTATTACTGTTACTTGTTTTGTCAATTTATCACCCGAAAGGATTCATTGTTAAACCAGTACAGTTCCAACTACTCCACACGATTGAATTCCTAGACCCATAGAATTCGAAATGTCACTTGCAATCTAAAGTAAGTATTCCGGTATATTGTGTTTAATTTTAATACAATTTCAGTAGCGCAACATGTGACGTATTCAAGAACTTAAATTAAATGGAGGGCAATAGCAGTAGAAAGGGTGCCGACAGACGAAGGATATCATGGTTAGTTCATGATTAATGCTAGGCAGACACCACGACAGATGGTGATGTGCAATTATGTATTAACAAATGAAATTTCAGGCCTTTATAATACATTATTTACATGGGTATGTCGTATAAATCAGGTAATAGACGTATCTTGCACAAATAGTTTTCGACAATCACAGTTTAAAATTGACTGATGTGCATATAATGTTACGAAAACTTTTAACACTTTAAATAAAAATAAGGAGGTACATTAGCGCAACCTATCGACTTCCTGTCTTTATTCCCAAACTGACGAAGAGATCTTACAACTATTCGATGGAATTTTGTCTAAAAAATCATAATTCAAAGAGTCGATTGAATATAAAATAAAAAATTTTGACGGAAGAACCTTGCAACTGAAAAATATTTGTAAATATGTTAATTATTTTCGTAGTCTTCTAAATAAATCTTAGAAGTCTAGTAAATTTATTTTAAATATGTAAAGAGACCGGGGTCCTACAGTTTATAGTGGAGTTTAAACCACTTATTTATAAATTATTCACAATAAGCGGGGAATTGAGCTCACACAACTTTGGTATATATGTTCAGTTAATTGTTAGATATTCTAACCACTAAACAATCATTACTGTAAATTAAATAACTCTATTTCTTACTTATAAGTATGTACTAAAGTCACATGTCCACTCACTGAGGGAAATATCTGGCTTGAAATTACTAAGAAGCCTTATTTTTTTAAATTTACTAAATATTTAATATCCTGCATTATAACTAATCCAGACAAATAATTATTTTCATAATTTTGTTATAATAAGCATATTTCGGATTAATTGACAATACTAAATAATTTAATTCAGATATTCTTTTAATATTTATTTTTTGTAATTAAATAATTGTTTGTAAGAAATAAATTAACTCGTGAATAACACATTTGTATCTGCTACATTTATTACATCATTATATTTATTTCATAGAAAGCAATATTTACTATTAAGTTTATACCCTAATAGGGGAAATAAATATTTAATTCTAGTAAGAAATATTTGTTCCCCATTATCCATTAATAAATTTGTTTCTAAGAACTAAATGTTTGCCTTCTACCGGTGAAACCGCACTAGCGTAGTAGACAAGGATCGACACGAAGCCATTGTTCCCTTTTTCCCTTTTAAGTCGTGTGTTTTGTCCCTTTCGGCAGAAGGATAGTTTATTTAAAAAATATGGGGGTTGGAAAGCTTCAAAGAAACTTTGAAATGTAAGTTTTTAATATTTATATGTAGTAATTATTTATCATTATCATGTTAACGTATACCTAGCCAAGACCTGTTTAATTGTGAGAATTTGTTCAGAGTTATTTATTTTTGTTATTTTTTTAATAAATATGTGCAAATATTTTTCAAATATTTAATTTTGTTTACCTTTAACACTTCACCTTAGTATAATTGTTAACAAAATTGATTTTTTAATACATTTTACTGTAAATAAATCGTGGTTGTTAAAGTACCTGATTCGAAGGCCCACATTGAAAGGATTTTTACGGTAATTGGTGAGACAGTTAATGGAATAAATCCACTAAATATTTATGATAAATATGCAGCTATTCGCCCTACTCATGTGAATCAGAAAGGGGTTTTTCTTCAATATCGAGGAGAAAAATGTATGGTCCAACGAGTTGGTATTAATACATTTTCAAAAATACTAAGTATTATAGCTAAATACCTGAACTTATCTAATCCTGAACAATATACGGGTCACAGCTTCTTTGGCATTACTATTAGCTGGTTCTGGAGCTGACATTCTTACCTTAAAACGTCATGGGGGATGGAAATCCTCAACAGTTGCCGAGGGATATATAGAAGATAGCATCCAGAACAAAAGGAAATTTCAAAACAGATATTTTCAAACAATACTACAGAAATGACTAAGTCTGCCGATGTAGTCGTTGGTGAAAATCAGACCAACCACCATAATATAAATGAATCAAATATTTTTCGCACATCTGAACCTATAAATATAAATAATGTTAGTAGCAGTACTATTTATATAAATTTTCGTTAAATTATGAATAAAATTGTTCATGAAATTTGTTAATAAATACAAATGTTTGATGTAAGAACTTTAATTTGTTGTCTGTTGACTATTAAGTTTTATTTCACACTGTGAAATAAAATTTCTTTATTTCATACTTTTTTCTTTATTTTTCACTTGTCAATAATGACATTGTTTTGAATCATTGAAACTGTCCAATAAATGTCATTTTAGGATATGGCGTTACAAAAATATAATTTAAAGCCTCTAAAGTAACTTTATTTTTTAAATCTAAATTATCTTATCAAAAATATGATAACCGGTAGAAATTTGTTGTTCATTCGTTAAATTTTTATTATTTTTAACAGCCTTAATTATTTCTTATTGTTCCAATAGATCAAGTTTCTTTCCTTTCTTTTCCGAATGGAATAATTTGACATACATTATTTAATATAAAATACATTTTAGTTTCGCAGATATAAACCAGGTAAGTAAAAATTTTTATTTTTTTTTTTGAAATAGAAATATTTTATTGTCTATATTTGTTTATTTGCGGTATCGTTATAATCTCTTTTCGCACCTTCTATATAAATTGTTTATAAACTTTTTAAATAAACCATGCACCAAAAAATTATTCAGGTTGTTTCTTCAAAAAATCCTGTGACTAATCCTTTTGGCGCAGAGATTTATTTAACAAATTCTTTAAATAATTTATAACATAGTGGCTTAAACTCAAAGAAAGTGCGAGGAGAAATATTTGTTTTTATTATAACGAAATTAAACAGCATGTTGTTAACAAACAATAAATTTATTTAATAATAACAAATATAGGACTCTTCAGTATAAGGGATTGTTTTTGAGAAATAATTATTTGTTTATAAATAAATTAAACTGAAATTAATGTATTCATCAAAAATAAATCCAAGCAATTTTCTGTAAAAACTCTTATTATTGAGATGAATATTTAATGCACAGAAACAAAAATTTTATGTTCAAAAACAAATGTTTAATGTTCAAAAATAAATATTTAATGTTCAGAAACAAATATTTTGACTAAACTCAAAGAAATCATTTATTTGGTTGAAATAAAATTTATTTCCTCCAACTAAATCATTCTCATAGTGCTTTTACGGAAAAAACTTAATTTTTCCATTTTAGTGACGCACTGTTTTTGATACTAAAATGTTTTTGATTAATTGATAACGATAACAGAATAGAAAAATAAATTATCCTTAGGAAGTCACCCTCTGGGCTATATACCCACTTAAGTTATTAAGTCATGTTTTTGATTTAATTTGAATTATCTTGTAAGGCAATTAATATTCATTGCAAATACATTTGCAGTGCGTTAACATGCCCATAAATTAAATTATAGAGGCTAGTTTATAGAAATTTATAAATAAATCATGCTTTGTTAACAACATTAAACCTTTCCAGAGCATTCTTAACAAATTTTTCTTAAGCCTGTTATACCTATTCCTTCGTTAATCCCTGGGTAGTATCGTCTATCTAAGACATCGTGACATAAGAGAATTTTTCTTCAAAATCAAAGAGGTGCAAACAAATTTACAGCAGGCGTGCATAATGGAACATCCAATCTAGTACACTTCAAAGAAACGGGCCTGCCTGCCGGAAATGAAGAAGTTCATCGAGTGTGTCTGATCAATTGAGGAAAGGTGGGAATGTAGTTTATAGCGGATGAGGCAAAGCGGCGAATTTCAATAGAAAATGAATCACGACGGCTTAGAGGTTGTAATTTATTTGGGGATGTTGTCGAGGTGGTAATTTTATTTTTACGGAAAATGACATGGTCTTCGTTGGCGATAATCTACATATATTATATTTAATATATACTAAATATAGGTGACTCACTTAAAGTCTCCTGTATTATGGCTTAGTTGCTTTAGGAATTATGCTTTTTAAATTCTTTAAGACATCATAGTAATTTTTCTTAAAGATACTAATTAATATATGTCAAGATAAGAGCATGTATTATTCATTCCGCTCCAAAGTTTTAAAGAAGTTAAAATAACAATATTAACAAAATTTTAATATTTTGAATTTTAAAAATTTAGAAACATTGGCACTTCTACCGATGCCCCTTTGTCCAAGTGGCAACGCACAGTGGGTTTGAATTTGGACCTACCAGCCAAAAATATGGAATTTTCCAAATGGACGTTGTAGGGACATATGAAAGATAAATCCACTAAAAGGGTGCGTTAGAGAGAGTGAACAAATATTATCCCATATTATCACAATATCTTGCCTTGGGTTCTAGCATCATCAGGCGTAGAAAAAGTGAAAAACGGATTTTACATGATTGTTCACATAGATTTCGAAAATGTCTTGAAAGTTAAAAAATTTCGTATACGTTGGATTTCAAAAAACTTACATATTTTAAAACATGTATTAAGTCTCTTGTTGTATCTATGTTAAAGTTTCTACTATGGTTAGGTTGTGTCATTCCTAATAACCGCATTTTCAACTGTTTCCACAAATAAAAATCAATCGGCATAAGAATTCGAGTACGTGGGGGCCAACAAATTGTTGCCCAAAAACGGTTGAATAAGAATATTACATATTATGTTCTATTCTCTCCGAGGAGTTTTTTCAACATTACTCAAAATATACAGCAGCTGCACTATAATAGGGCTGTTATAAGATGTGGCATCCTTAGTAGCTTCTGGTATCTTGTTATCAGAATGGAACTCTTCGTTTTGTTCGAAATCTCTAATTTCAATATGGGCTAAATATACTGCGAGAGTTGTTTCAATTCTGACAAGCGTTAAAAGGAAAGCAAATGATATACGTGCAGATTTCTTACGTGGGGACATGCTGTATAATTTTGGTGCGAGAACCAACTACTGCGGTATAATCCATACATGTCGTAATTTGCTTTCCTTTTTATACCTGTTCGAATTGAAACAACTCTCGCTGTAGATCTGTGGTATGACTAGTAATTTCTTATTTATCAAATAATGCTTGCAGCTATGCACTGGAACAAAAATAATTTCTAAGCAGTTTTTTGCAAAAGAAACACCCTCGCAAAGAATTGAAATACAATTCATTGACATCACCATATAATGTGAAATGACATAAAATAGGATTAAAAATAGATATTTATGTAACAATATGATTCTTTACCGGACGAGCTAACAATTTCCAGAGCGAGCCCTAGTGATCCCTGAAAGCCAGTGAATCCAGTAAAGGCACTTTCTGGGTGTGTTACGTACAATATTTTTTCAGCTTCCATTCTTGCGTCTCAAAAAACATTTTAACTTAATCAAATCATAAAATTCAAATGACAGATGTCAGACACTTACATGCAAAGAAGACTGGATTAATCATTTTCAGTTGTTATCAGATACTATTGTAACCAAAAGTGGTTAAGACTTTACCGATACCTTATGTCACTACCGGGCTAGACCAGTGAATATGTATTTTCCACTCAAAAAATTGACCAAAAACAGATAAATTTCTAGACGGCTGCAGAAAAAGAAATATAAATATAAACATGAATATAAACGTCTGCTGTTCATTGCAGGTGTGAGCTGGATTAATGCTGATTAATGATTAATGATTAATAGTTAGCTGGTTATCCCAACACAGCTTACTATTCAAGCAGATTCCTAGCAATTTTATTTCTTTTGTTGAATTTTGAGTTAACTCGAATATATAAACAGCAAAGCTTCTTTTAGAATAGAGTATCCATTCTCTTTTAGAAAAATTTACTATTAAGATGGCGTTAGCACACCACTATCGCTAGGATTACCAACATAAAATTTTAAATCTCTGCTAAACTTTTTCTATTGATGAGAGCGAAAAATTAAAACACATGATTAATCTTAAATACCATGGGTTTAATATAGAAAATTACAGGCCGTTCTGATGCGTCTTTTTTATTAAAAATAAATACGAACATTTCATTTGGTGTCATTTAATGAAAGTAAATAATCGTATTTCCTAAGAAACAGAAAATATGCATCAGTACTGACTGTAATTTTATATATTAAATAATATGGTATTTAAGATGAACCACGTTTTCGTTTTTCGATATTACTAACAGAACAATTTTAACAACGATTTATTAATTTAAGTTGGATATCTGGTGAAAGCGCAGCATTAATAAATTTTTGTTATACCACTCATAAAACTCGCTAGTGATCTAATTTTGAGATCTTCGATATCAGCTTCTATTACAATCTTTGTTACATCATTAACAAACATAATTATCATAGCTTGTGTATTTCTCGTAGCTTGGGATACATAATCAGGAAGACTGTTTATAAGAGGTGAGAAAATAACGGGTCCCAAAAGCAAGCCCTGGGGAACTCTCATATTGACATTATAGTCATCAAATACTGAATGCTAACTTTTACATTGTTTTCCATCCGTTAGAAAGAAGTTAAATCATTCTACTGTCGTGACTCTGATACCTAGGGAACATAATTTTTTTGGTAACAAAGGGAATACTAATAGGTCAAGTTACATCGAAAAATAATTCGATTGCGTAATTATTTTTCTCCAGCTCATTATAGATGGTTTGAGGAAACTCTACTACTTGAATGTCCATCGATCTTGCATTTCTATAGCCGTGCTAATTTCGTAAAACAATGAATTTTTCATTAAGAAATTGATTGCTCTGTTGAAGAATGGTCGATATAATGCACAATAAGGATATTGGCCTGTAATTATCGTGATTATTGATCTTATATTCTGTTTTTAAATTATCTGATATATATATATATATATATATATATATATATATATATATATATATATATATATATATATATATATATATATATATATATATATATATATATATATATATATATATATATATATATATATATATATATGAATAGTGGTGAGAGGTATGAAACTTCTCATATGGTCTGAATGCTACTATCCGACCGACATCCTCGACATCCTGATATTGGCTATCGATCTATCATGATTTGAAGGTGTAATTCAATGCAGGTCGGGGTATTTGCCCGCTGAGTAGTTGTTTTCTTCAAATCATATTTAATCACATTAGTTTAGTCCACCTGGGCTAGGGGTCGCCGCTCTCGGTACTTGCTGTGAGGCAAGTCGCTATCCGCCACAGAGACATCGAGGATGTCGGTCGGATAGTAGCATTCAGACCATATGAGAAGTTTCATACCTCTCACCACTATTCACTTCACCATAGTTAGTATATAACTAGCAGGTTGGCCACAATCATTTGTCTGTTCCATAACCTATGGCATACTGAAGAGAACAAATAAGTTCGAAATCGATCTATGTCTGGTTAGGAATTGACAAATGATATTGGCTATCGATCTATCATGATTTGAAGGTGTAATTCAATGCAGGTCGGGGTATTTGCCCGCTGAGTAGTTGTTTCCTTCAAATCATATTTAATCATATATATATATATATATATATATATATATATATATATAATATATATATATATATATATATATATATATATATATATATATATATATATATATATATATATATATATATATATATATATGTATGCGTATTCATTGATATAATGTAATTGTTTGTTCTTCCAATAGACAGACTACGATTAAGGTTTTATTTTTAACAGTTTCTTGTTAGCATCTAGTGATACATCATTCTATAGATAATATTATTAAGGCAACCATCATTCTAATTCTCTTACACATTTTTATCCGCATCTCCTAAAATCCTCACATTCCTTTGTATGCTTGTATAAATATTTATTATATCTATTATAGTAATCCACTAATCTCCCTTCAAGCAGTTGTTCATTTCAGAAATGCTGTCGTACTTGAGCTATCGATTTCCGCTCCACCTGCAAAGGCTCCCTCGTATATTTCTCTGACAACCTGATTGATCCCGACGAGCCTTTGCGTTTATAAGAAACGTCTGTGCGTTTGATATCTTTTAGGTAAAAGATTGCTCGATTATAAGAAGATGACAGCCATTAAAAATAATGTCAAAGATCTAAGGAAATATTCCAAGTCACCACCAGTGCCAACGCACATAAACTGAGAATTTCCTCTAAGAGAGGGTAGTTGAGAATATTGAAATTTAGCTACTTATAATGTGTTTAAAGGAGGCTTAAATATTCCGCGAGATGATGAATTTTTGAAAGAAACGGGACAATTTACATCATGTTAGTTTATAATGCTAGATGAAATTAACCAAATTAATATTATTTAATAACTGGTAATTCGAGTTAAGCAAATTATTAGTAAGATGTTTATAATTTATTTAATTCCATAAAAAAACTGTCTCTTAAAAATCTAGTGCCTATTTGCAAGAAAATGTGTTAATGGTTTGTGGAAAATTTTATTTTTCCATATTATTCTTCTTCTGCTCCGTCGGCCCGTATCGTTCACTCCTGGATGTGGGCCTCCTACGTATTTCTCCACCGCTGTCTGTCCTGAGCACCAAAGTTCCATTTCCTGCTGGCTTGCCTTTGGGCATCGTTACTCCTTTTTGTTTAATGAGACCCGACGTTCCGCCTAGTTTCCCTAGACTGCAACTGAATTGTCATATTCGTGCACTTGATGTCATCCCTGGCGACGTGTCCCGCTCAGCGTCATTTATTGGTAGCGATGTGCTCTATGACATCAACGATTCTCGTTCTTTTCCTGATGATCTCATTATTTCTGACACGGTCACACAATGTGATCCACATATTACACGTTCGATTACTTGTACACAAACACGAAGACGGTGCATCATATTTCATCTTAGGCATACAGTCTTTAGGCCATAGGTCATGACCGTAATATGCAGGCGTCGAAGTCTTTCCGTTTGAGGTAAATCGGGATGCTTGATTTTCTGAGGATGTGACAAAGTTTTCTAATAGCCGCCCACCCCAGATCAACTCGTTTGGTGATTTCTGCCTTCTTGAGAAAAACGTCACCTTGAAGGAGGAAGATAATCAGACCAAATACCGCGATTTCCGGTACGAGCTGTATCCAGGCTACTCAGTCAAAATGGCCGTCCTAATAATCGGTGTACTCGGAGGGATAAAGCCTACGCTGCTCTCGGGACTGACGATCATGCCAGCCTGCCAAAAATCAGCCGAGTGGCTGGCAGGTCAAATGCAGAAGGCGGTCATTATGGGTTTTTTCGTCTGCTTAGGGCACATGATTCTGGTATCTATAGTCACTAACTCTGCGAGATGTTGGGAGTGGCTGTAGTTAATGCTCCGATGTGACTCCCGTGAGGCATCGAAAAATTCGGAACAAAAAATAAATGCTGTACCCGGCTACTCGGTTAAGATGGTCGTCCTCATTATCGGCATACTCTGAGGGATACAGCCTACGTTGTTCTCGGAATTGAAGATCATACCGGCCTGCCAGATATCAACCAGATGATTGGCAGAAGGCGGTCATTCTGGGTTCTCTCCGTCTCTTTAGGCAGACGATTCTGGTATTTACAGTCACTAACCCCCGGGAGTGTGGAGTGGCTATAGTGAGCGCGGCTTCTGTGAGATGTCGGAGGCCATGGGAGGACTGTTCAGCATCGGTTGTACCAAAAAATAATAACAATAATAATAATAATAATACTTTATTTGCCCAACAGATTACACCAATTACAGGACAAGTACATAATAATCAATGGCAAAATACAACGTGCAGAAAACAGATATAAAACATAAAAAATATGTAAAGAAATATAAATATATAAAAAGCAATAAAGTGTCGTACGCAGCAAGAAAATATAAATAAATTGATGTAGGTATTGTAGCGATATATAAATTATATAATAATAGTATAGCAAATACCTAATTTACAGTACATTAGCTGCTATGTCTAAAGATTCTTTTTTGGTACATACATTAATATTATAGTCACTCTATTAAAATTGCTACACATATTTGTAATGGGTGACTCTAATTGTACATTAGTTCTTCATTAAAAAGTTACGTGTTCCCTAGATCCTAACCTAGGAACCCAGAAAATTAGTTGAGTAAGAATTTCAGGACAGTCAAAACCACTATGTATATGTTTATATAAGAAAGAAAGAGCAGCAGATATACGTCTTTTTTCTAAGCTATTAAAGCCGAATCTCTCGAGCAAAACAGTTTACTCAATTCCTCTATCTGGATATGTTCCATCAATTTTAAATGACAAACATTTCAAAAACATTCTCTGAATTTTTTGCTAGACCATTCTTTTGGTAATTGTAACAAGAATTCTAGATTAGGAAGCCAAATTTAAGTTTTGTTCTCGCATGTGAATAATACAAAGTTTTTAAAGTTTGTGCATTGTTAAAATTTTTGCAATTTCTTATTATAGGAGCAAGCAATTTTTATTGATTCTGATATTTTTAAATCGATGTGCTTATTAAATGAGAGTTAATGATCAAATGTTATTCCTAAGTATTTAGTGTTTGTACATCGGGACAAGATAATACCATTAATGCTATAGTTATAGTTAATCATAGTTTTCCTATTAGTGGAAGATAAAACTTTGCATTTATCAATATTTAATTGAAGTGTATTTAATAGACACCAGTCATGTAAATTATTCAGCTCAGTTATCAGCGGAATTAATACTACTCAATATTTAAGGTTATCAGCAAAAAACGATTCATTACAATTAATCTTGTAGCATAAATCATTGATGAAGAGTAAGAAAAGTAGAGGTCCGTGGTGGATCCTTGTGGAACTCTATATGTGGCTAAAATCACTGCTAAGCTATATCTATTATATGAGAAAATAAATGTTGCTCTCTGTCTAATAAGTAAGATGTAAAAAAATATATATATTAAAGAGTTGTTAAATCCTTTGAGAAGTCTGTGTAAGGCGCAACTCCCTGTCCGAGTTTAGCAATATGGTCAGACACACACTGATTAAATACGGTTAAATTGCTCATAATGGACCAGCTACCGACAAAACCATGTTGAAACGGAGATATTTGTTGTTTTACAGACAGATGCGATTATACAAGACTATCTAGGACTTTTGCGAAATTCGGAAGTATAGTTACAGCTCGGTATAATCAAGTCAGGACCAGACGTCATTTTGTTTCTAAGTTTTTTAATAGCGTTAGTTATTTCATTATTATATTACAATTATTATTACCGACATTTTCTAAATTACTGATAATGTTAGAGATATTATATTTCGAGTACACGTTACTGAAGAATTGTCCAAAAACACTGAAAATTGATTGTTGATTCTCATATTATATATCTTCGTATGTCATTTTGCCAGGTATCCTTGATTGCTGGTTTTGGTATGAATGAATGACCAAAAGAAATCAGTGTCAGTATTAATTGAAGATTGAACGTTAGTTATATACATGTCGCAAGCTAAGTTAACCTGCAGTTTTTTTACCAATCTTAGGCGTTTAAACTCGTTTAAATGATATTCTGATTTAGTTTTTTTATGCTAAAGTAAATACCTCGGTTTTACTACCCACTGTCGTATATAATTATTATTAAGTGACCCCGAATAGAAATAAGCAGCTGTGTATCCCCTCTTTTATTTCGGAGTATACTATACCTTGGGTGTATAATTGCTGGCAAACCATACAATTCTGGTTAGTTTTTTTTGTGTTTGTAGACGTATTTTGCAGTATTAGAAAATGTTAGAAAATAAAGTCACATTGAAAATGGACAATTCGCATTGTGGTTTGTTGATGAAGAAATATGTTTTTTAATCCAGCAAAGAAGCAGTGGAACAAACATTTTTTTCTCGAAGTTTTGACAAACATACATGCAGCAAGGATTATATCTTATTTTCACACGCATTCTTCGGATTATTACAACTCTCTTTCAAAGGGGCAAAACAGCAGCTCTAACATTATTAGAAAAACCGAATTTGAGAGATGCAGTTCAAGTTTTCATTCGATACTTCTTGATAATCACTTTCTTCCAATCGAATGCGATTTTTCTTAGCAATGTATGGTTCTACAATTAAAGAAAATTTCTTGAATAAAAAGTTGATTGAAGATGAAGTTACTTTGTGAAAATCCATTTTGATTTAAAAAATTATAAACACTTTTTTACTTGTCTAATTTTCACTTTATTTGTTATTTTACAACTAGTTTCATCCTATTCGGACATTTTCAAGTAACTGAACAGTTACTTGAAAATGTGTTTATAATTTTTTAAATTTCTTGAATAACTATTGTTACTTTGTTTCTGTAAATTAGTGCCTAAAAATAATTCTGTCAAGTTACATTCATTAGAACTAACAACTAAAATAGCTGAAGAGCACTGTTTCCTGTGTTATCAGATGCAGAAGTGGTTGGGCAATGAGTTAAACCTTCAAGTTTGGGGATGGATATTAAAAAACAACTTTTTTGGGACCAAAAAAGCATTTTGTATCAAGTTTTCTCAAAAATTATAACTCGTATAGTAAAACGAGTTGTAGATATTTTCTAGTTTTTTGATAATATAATAACATTCATATTCATAGAATTAAAAGAAACTGAGAAAATAATGCATATTTCTTCGACTTTTTCTTTAACGAATGCTAACAGCACTGGACTATAAATAGTTTTAGTGTAAATATACTGTAATTACTTTTGTTTATTCATCCACTTCAGATTCGTTTGAAAATGGCACGTATAATGCCGAAACTGTAGTAACGTTAAGTTACAATAAATTAGTGTTAAAAAACAAAGTAAAAGGTGTATTTTTGTTATATCGGATAATATAATCCCTTTTGCAATTAAAGTTAGCCTGACATTTAAATTTATAGCACAGTACATATATTGTCGTTCTTTAATTATATTAAGCGTGGAAAAACGAATTAGATATTTTAGAATTATACATATTTCCAAATTAAAATTTATCATCACCATTTCGCTATTCGCCGTTTCACATTGCGTACGCTTTTCATCGGTCTAATTGTTTCAGTCCATTGAAGAGACTCCCCATAAATACATTACAGGAATAATTCAAAGCAGAATAGTAAATCTTTTATAAGTGCGATTAACGTGGCGCCAGAAACACATCGCAACATGTTATCTGAGACTCTAGAGGGGGATCCGCGTGCTATAATTACTCCTCAGCATTGACGCATGGGAAAACACCCTCATATTTGGATCATTATATGCCAAGACGTTTGGGCGATAACAGCGCAATTGAAAGTACCTCATACGGAAGAGTTTACACGTATTTGTTACCTTTGTTTAGGAGTAGAAACAAATAGCTCCTTAAATAGTTCCACATGAGTGTAATGTCGGATGTGGCTGTATGTGTAAATACAACGTTAGGCAAGAGTACGGAAACAAGCAATTTCATATTTGCAGTAAAGTTTTGTTTTATTTTATACTGACTTTGATGTATTTGCGGACATTTTGGTGACATTTTATAGTTAATTCTATTTTAAACGGAAAACCTTGTAAATTTTCATGTGTTTAAATAAGGATCCTCAATAACAGATTTGGCAATATAGGGTTTTTGTCGCGCCATCTGTACCCGCTGAATCACAGCAGCTGTTCAAATGTCCATTACATAAAGAGGACCCATCAAGTCGTTTACGTGAAAACAATAATTAATTTATCAGTCAGTTGATGCCAATCGGTTTTCATGTGGTGTCACCATTCAAAACGGTAAGTACATTCAACATCTTCGCTACTAAAGATATGTAGGTATTATCATTCCCAGTACTACGATAATAAATTAGCACTAGTGTAAAAGGCACCCTGTATAATAATAATCAATATTTGGTGGTTGTGTCGCTAAAGTACATCACTTGTCTGCATAAGTGCAAAATAAGTCTTCTTAATTAATAGTAGTACAATACGAATTAATTTGTTAAACCATATTCCGTCCAAAATTTTCAAATTTTTTCGAATGACTTAAATGGAAAAGAAAGAAGAAAAAGCTGAATATGAAAGATTATGAGGACCAAAGAATCTGAAAATGCCCTAGCGGAACCCAATTGCGTGTTAATTAATTAACAAAATTGATTTTAATGCTTCCAAATCTGGTAGTCCAAAATCAGCAAAATATGAATAAATGGCTCTAGATGACATATATTTCCGCTCCTTGATCAACAGCATTTCTAAACGATTTACTTAGGCGCACCGTGTGCTCCAGTATCGCTTAAATGGAAAAGAAAGAAGAAAAAGCTAAATATGAAAGAATATGAGGACCAAAGAATCTGAAAATGCCTTAGAGGAACCCAATTGCTCATTAATTAATTAACAAAATTGATTTTAATGCCTCCAAATCTGGTAATCCAAAATCAGCAAAATATGAAGAAACAGCTCTAGATATGCTACTAATATTGAAGAGAATTCTTACTCAACAACTAATCAGTTATCTCTTGATAATGATGTATCTCAAAGTTCTATGGTACGAATTTATAAGAGTGAAAAGTTTCACACCCTACAATACCCAATTAATACAAGCGCTGACAGATGAAAATTATAATAGACGTTTACAGTTTTATGGAATAATAGTTGTACAATAATGATCCACATCTTCTAAGCAATACAGTATTCTCAAACAAAGCTGCATTTTATATAAATGGTGAGATAATCAAACCTATATAAGAAAATCCCATACTTAGTCCCCAGATAAAATATATGTATGGGATGGAATTATTAGTTTCCACAGAATTGGACTCAATAACAACATCTTGTTAACAACAAGACAGAGCACCACCATATTGTAGACGTAATATTAAGTAATATTGGATAATGTATTTCCGAGAAAATGGTTAGAAGAAAGCATGGTATTGAATGACCAACCCGATACCCAGATATGACCCATGTGAATTTTTATTTACGAGTTATTTGAAGAATGTGGCAATCAAAAGCAAACCCGTTAATCTATATGAAGTGAGCAGAACCAAAAAAATTCTACCATAATGGGGATAATAACTCGTTTTCCATACTTTTGACTTACGTTGTATATGTGAAACGTCACTGGAGAAGGATAAATACAAATAGGAAAATCAAATGTTTATTTCGCTTTTGTCAATCATATTGTAAGATCAAAGATTTAGCTTATGACATCCAATTAGCAATCTGGCGTGGGGGAACATAAGCTGTGTATAATTTTGTTATGTGAATGAAATTAATTGGTTGCAATTAATACACTTGGATGATGCCGAATGTGATTAAATGTCACTTATATATGTTATGCACAGTTGACAAAATGTTTTATGATGTTTTTATGTTGATTTTTCGTGTTCCAAATTTTTAATTCTCATAATGTAAAATGTAAGTCAGTTATTTTTGTTACTTTCAGAGTAGACAATTCATTTAAATAATATACTTGCATCTTTTTTTGTAGATTTCAAACCTCTTAGTAATTTTATAGACGAATGTAAAATATACAGGGTGGCAAAACGAAAGGTTTATTTAGCAAATTGAATTAATTTATAAGACAGTGGCTTAATACCCAAAGAAGGTGTGAGGAAGTAACACCACTGTTTAGATTTTAATAAAGTTCTGTAAGAGCGGAACGAAAATATGTTGGGTCTTGCGTTCAGTGTATATCATTTAGTTTGTTTATTATTGTGAAAGAAATTTAAAACAATACCTACTAAGAAATACCCATTTTTGAGTGCATCATTCCTTTCTGTGTCTGATGAAGTAAACTTAAGAAGAGGTTTGCAGAAATTATGGTTAATATTTGGTTGAAAAATGAGATGTTTTACCGCTTTTGACAACAATGCAAATAGTTTTAATTTCTTTTGGATGTAAAAAAAGTAACATATTTTTTCACTTATAATTTAAGTAACCCAAAGGTATCTCACCATTACAGATTGTGGAAATGGGGTGTGCACATGTAACGTAGGCACTTGTAAGTGGATGGCTCAGAGAACCTATAGGAATGTTTTCACAACAGCAGCAGCTGTTTCAAAAAGTGATTCCGAGAGTGCCGATGACGATTGAACTATTTATTAGTTTAAAGATAATTCAGTTTGAATTAAATATTTATTTTATTGTGATGTTTACGTTTAATGGGGATAGGTTAAGTCTTATAGAGAAACCAATTTTTATATAGTCGACGTTTCGATTTTAATTAAATTATCCTCAGGCAAACATACGGAAATGAAGCAGTATACAATATGAAGTTGTAATGATGATTTAATAAGAATCGAACCATCGACTATATAAAAATTGCTTTCTCTATAAGACTTGGCCGATCCCCATTAAACGTAAACATCACATCGATACAAGGTTATTATCTCTATACATAATCAAGAAATTCTTAGAAAACTTCAAGAATATCGAACAATAGGTAAACATAGGTTTCTTAGAAGAAATCAGTCAAACATATGGAAATGAAGCAGTATACAATGTGAAGAGTTCTGACGATGATTTAATTAAAATCGAAACGTCGACTATAAAAAATTGGTTTCGCTATAAAACTTGGCCTATCGCTATTAAACGTAAACATCACATCGATACAAGGCTATTATTTCTATACATAATTTATTTTATTGTGTTATGTGTTGATTAGTAGATATATGATATGTTTAATAAATTTGCTTTCCACGTGAATTTTATGAGTATATAATTAACACATTTTTTATTTTCTCATATATCTATACTGATAAAGTATTTGTGTCGTGCCAAAAATCAAATTCTAGATTATCATGAAGATGGACGATTTGAGCCTCGACAATAGAAAATTTATCCGATTCGCGTGCCGTCTGTGTGTCTATGTCTATGTGTCGCTGCTCGTCGTTTTGTTACCATTATTTCAAACACGTCTCAACAGAGAAATCTGAAACTTTACATATACTATCTGGGTGGTCCAGGGTAGAACCGTATCAGTGAAATTAGTATACCAGGGAGGGCAGGTCTGTAGGGGGCCCAAGAAAATAGCGTCAAACGAACATTTTTTTTGAAATAAAAATTTTTCAGAATGAGGAAATGTGCTGAAAAGAACTCAAATTTCTCATCAGATTAACCGTTGTTGAGATGAACGATCTAAAATAAATTTTATTCATTCAAAAAGGTAGTCGGTCCCGACAGTACTTCCTCATCATGTAAAATCTGAAATCAGTGGGAAATAAATTATTTTATTTATTTCATCTCGTTTGTCTCATTTGTCTCATTTATCTCGTTTATATGGTTTTTCTTGTTCATGTCTTATTTATTTCTCATTTATCTTATTTTCCTACTGATTTCGTTTATCTCATTTATCCTATTTACCTCGTTTGTCTCATGTATATCGTTTGTCTTTTCTCTTGTTTAAATGGTTTTTTCTTACTTATTTCCATTATCTTGTTTATTTTATTTTTTATTTATTTCACTTGTTTAATTTGTTTCATTTGTCTCATATATTTCATTTGTCTCACTTGTTTCTTTTGTCTCATTGGTTTCATTTGCATCATTTCATTTTTCCATTTCATTTATCTCATTTGTCTCGTCTGTCTCACTTATCTCATTTTTCATTTGCCTCATTTTTCATTTAATTTTCCCCATTTATCGCAGTTATCTCATTTTTCTCATGTTTTTTTTGTCTTATTTGTCTTGTTCATCTTGTTTCTCGTGTTTACTTTGTTTATTTTGTTTATTAATTTATCTTATTTGTTGTATTTGTCTTGTTTATTTTATTTGTCTTACTTATTTTATTTATCTTATTACCTTATTTACCTTATTTACATTATTTACCTTATTTATCTTTTTTATCTTATTTACCTTATTTGTGTTATTTGTTTAATTTATTTTATTCATTTTGTTCATTTTATGTAATTTACATGAATAAGAAAATAATTGAAAATGATAAACTAAATGATTTATTTTTCATGCTAAATTGAATATGAGTATGAGAAAGTACTATCGACGTGCACCTAGTCGAGATCGATTTTTTACTTAAGTGCCTTTTTATGCACTATTGTGAATTAGTATAATATTAATGAGACTTTCGTCCTCATTAGACTTCCTTTGGGTTATCTAGTCACCGACTTCTAACCCACATAACACGATCCTTGTCGCGCCACTGCTTGATTTTTATGAAAGAAAAATGTATCAAATTTGACTAAATAAAAAATTTACTTCACTCTTCAACACCATTTGCAATTTACAAAAGAAGTGATGGAATAGGAACTAAACATCAAAACTAACTTTCCATTCGATATATCTTCCTGTTAATCTGTCAGAAAGAATTTTCTCTCTACTATGACTTATACACGGATGTGTAGTCAGCATCTTTATTACATTGGGAAGATGCGTATCAAAACATGTTCATCGGCAGGGAGAAAGCCTTGAGGGGGAGGTGCCTGACTGTCGCCTGCTAATACGACCGATGAATCCATTTCTCAACGACACCTTTTATGTTTTTCAATGATCAATTTAAATAAAATCCCGAAGCGGCGCCGAAACGCTCTCGCATGATGAATGAGGGCCTGAAGTGAGCCAAAAGTTTTTGCACTTCTTAAGACGAATGCGAACTGTTTAAAGTTGCAGAGCGCGTTTATTCATTCCATTGTTGTGCACATCTCGATTCATAGGCCGCGTCTTCTACTTGCCTCGGACAGATACACGACAAAAAGTGCCTCCTGATTAATCTCGGCTTTTGTATGAAAACGGCATAAGATGATGTGGAGCCCTATTATGGGGAAGACTGGAGATCAGGGATACGAAACACACACTCAAAGGAGCAAAGCACTACAATTATTTAAACGACACCGGAGCTCCGGGGATTATTGTTTTCGTAAATAATTACTCAGGCTGTTAGCTATGCCTTACAAATTGCCAAATTAATAACAGGAATGTTGTCGTGAATCCAGAACTCCTCGCTCGGTTCACTTGGGTAATGTTTAAAATTAAAAAGACATCAATAGACAAACCTCGTCCTTATGCACAAAGGATATTCTAATTCGTGATTCATTATTATACAAAAGACCCTGCTATTTACATAAGAATGGGTAGTAATTATTTAAAAGTTAAAATGCGTCTAAGAAGATGAAGAAGAAATTCAAGTGATTAAAAAAGCATTTATCTATCGAGTAGTTCAAAGGAGAAGTTAATGAAGTTCTGAAATAATATATCTCAAAATTTAAAAATGTTAAATAGGTTTTTATCTAAGTAAATTTTGCACTGAAACAAAAAGATAATGCAAACTTAGTATAATCAACCCAAACAGCAAAATTATATTTTTAAAATAATTTTTTAACATGTTCTTCCCACTATTGTATAATTTTAAAAAGATTTTGTACATCTGAAATATTATTACAATATTAACAAAATATTATCTAAGGCCAGGGAATTGACAGTAACTTAATTTAAACAGCAAAGAAATTAGACCACCCTCGAATCCAAAGCTGAAGCGGCACTGGCGAGGGTAACACTTATGAAAAATCGCGGACACAACCATTCTCACCGACACTGCTAGTGCCGGTGGCGAGATAATATCTAAATATTTAATTCTATGTAATTAAAATCTTTTAAAAATATTATTTGAAATATGTATGTACAATATGTTTTAAAAATATATTAGGCAAATGGTGACAGAATTAAGGAATACAATATCTTGGAATATAGAAAAAAACCACTCTAAATTCCATGGTAGTAATAATAGAACCTAATAGCCGTATTCCAAAGGAATACAGCAGAGTGTAAAGTACAAGTACCTGCATATTTAAGTTGTTTTATACACCGGTAGATCTGTGCTATTGAAATATTTTGAAAATGTGTTGTAAACTGTTCAAAAAAATTTAATGAGCATAAGTCCTAAAGTGCACTGTTTCTGAGTTATTGATAAATTAAAAGTCGAAGGGGGTCAGTTGGTTGGCCTGCAGGATCTCACCCGATCTCACATCTTTCGTTTACTTTCTGTGGGTTTACATGAAGACTCTTGGATACAAACCAAGTAAAAACTAATAGCTTAAATAATGGATGTTGCGAATCAAATGAAGAATGATCCGGAAACGATAATAAGGTCTGCTATGTCAATTGTACGAAGAGCTCGACTACACGTATTAATAATAATGAAGGTAGTCATTTTGAATCATATTTATATTAAAACTGATTCAAAATTTAAATAAGAGTTAAATGTAAAAAAAGTTACAATTTAAATTATAAAAGTTTATGAATAAATAACAATCACTAGAACTTTTAATTTTTTAATATCTCATAAACAGTCCGCTTTAGGACATATGTTCTTTAGAACTTTTTGAACAAGAATGACCTCAAGAATATGAGTAATCTCTATGACCATCGAGTTGCGGAATACCCTGTCCGCCTAGTTGAACAACGATAAATTAATTTTAAATTAAAAACTTGAAAGATCCTCTGTCCTCGGTGGGTCTTGAACCTGCTTGGTGAATACACCTCTTTTATACAAAGTCAGCACCTGTAACGAAATTTTGTTCAAATTGGGTTACATTGTTTAGTTTATTAATGTTACTGCCATAAAAAATACTATCTATCTGTAATTATCTCATTTTTTGTTATTAATTACCCTTTTTTAATAGTTCTAATGATTCCGTGACCCTCGAGTGAACTAAGTGTACACTATTTTACTCCGTTGTGAACCTACCCTCAGCGCGTAGAAGAGACTTTAGTTATCCGACGCGGACAAGTGACCGAAGGACCGGGAATTGCCAAGGGTTCGATCGAACGGAAATCAATTGGGAATTCATTGTCACGGTGAGATTCATCGAGTAAGTAATAGCAAAACTGTTATCTTAGTTTGTCTCTGTAATCTTATGATAATTTGCCTATTGCCTTAGATTTGATCTTTTCTTAAGGTTGTAGTAGCTTATGTAGATATATTTCGGCAGAATTTGCATGGATGTTAATTAATTAAGTTAATTAAAGTTTTGGACGAGTCCACATGGTAGATCTCTATGATTATTTAGGTTTCTAGTGTTCTAACACAGATTTTGACAGGGTGTCCCCACCAAAAGTTGGCACCCTGAATAACTTTGGAGATAAATTTTTTTGAAAAATTGGTGAAACACGTTGACCTTGTTTCCAAGGGGGACATATTTTAATGTAATACTTGTATACCTATCATCATCCCTCTACACTACACGGCCACCCCCCTCAAAAAATTTAAATGGCAAGGTGGTCGAGTGATACGTCTTTTGAATGGTCTTTCAATTCCCTACATAACTGTGTATTTTTTTTTAAATTTTATCGATTCATTCTTAAGGAAACTAATTTTATTTTTGATAATAACACACAATCGAAATCGTTTTAATAATCTAAAATACACGGCACTGGGTATTGGAATTTATAAAAAAAACTACATTTTTTAGTGCTCTCAAATCAACACGAGTTTTTTCGACAAAAGACACTTTCCTCGTCCGTTTAGTTTTAGAATAATAAAAGACTCATAAGTATTTGATAGTCCTTGAACATTAATTTGTTCACAACCAATTTTAAAACGAGATATATTTTACCAGAGTGAGTTCTCAAAATGGTTTATACCCTTCAGGACAAAAATGAAATTGTCAGCATTTATTTTAAAAACGATAATTGCGCTAGAGCTACGAAGCGCATATTCAATAGAAATCACCCAGATAGAAGGGTTGGTTCTCAGTATGTTTTGCAATTATTGACAAAATTTATGGAAACAGGTTCTGTAGGAAACAAAAAGCATGAACCTCAGCGACCGATTAGGAATGAAGCAGTCGAAGTGGCAGTTCTGGGTTATTTGCAGATGGATAATACTCAATCAATCGGGAAAGTAGCTGAGGCTTCCGGTGTATCACAAAGCAGTGTTCATCGAATTGTAAAGGCCCACAAATTTCATCCATATAAATTTAAATAGGTACACGAATTAAACGAAGATGATCCAGATCGTCGGCTTGAATTCTGTGAGATTTTTAGTGAACAATTAAACGGTAATGCCAATCTACTGTACAATACGTGTTTTTCTGATGAATCGGTATTTCAGTTAATTGGGGAGGTAAACAGGCACATTTGTAGGTATTGGAGTGGAACCAATCCACATTTGATCATGGAAACTCATACCCAAAGGCCTCAGAAGTTAAATGTTTGTGCTGGCATCTTGGGGGATCACATTGTCGGACCGTTTTTTATTCCTGGCAATTTAAATGGCGAAAGGTACCTCGATCTGTTAGAAAATAACATCGACCCAATGATTACCCAAAGCCTCGAAGAAGACGATAATCTTTTAGAGGGCGAACTGTTTTTTCAACAGGATGGGGCACCCCAATATTTTGCTATAGAAGTCCGTCAATTTTTGGATAATTGGTTTCCTGAGCGATGGATGAAGAGGTCCTGTGGAGTGGCCCGCTAGCTCACCCGATTTAACTCCCTTGGATTTATTTCTGTAGGGACATTTGAAATCGAAGGTATTTGCAACAAAACCCGCATCTCTGGAAGAGTTACGTGAAAGAATTGTTCGAGAATCCCGTTTATTGACTCCAGATGTGTTCAGAAATGTTCGTACAGAATTTCAAGACAGATTATACTACTGTATGGAAGTCGGTGGGGGTCATTTTGAACAATACATACGAAAATTTAAACTGCTTCATTTATTTTTATTTCCCGAACCTAAAATAATGAAACAATTATTTCTCAGGAACGAATCGAAAAGAGTTTAAAAAAATATACAGTTATGTAGAGAATTGAAAGACCTTTCAAAAGATGTATCACTCGACCCCCTTTGTTATTTGAATTTTTTGTGGGGGTGGCCGTGTGGGTAGAGGGAAAAAAAAATGGAAAAATCAGGGTGCCTACTTTTGGTTGGGACACCCTGTATATATATATAATATAATTTTACTTTTACAATAATTAAACTTATATGTGTTGTGTAATGTTTGTATTAAATTATATACCTTTATTGATATTGCTTATTAGCTGATTTTATAATAATAATCGGTAAGGTATTTGATGTTTTAATGATTTACTGTTTTTTAAATTGTTTTTTATTATACGAGGTGACTCAGTTTTAATAGCGAAAATTAATTTTAAGTCGACAGATCCAGACGAAATGAGGATTTTTTTTGTAGATATGAACTTATTTCATCTTAACTTAGCAAATAAAAAATTTTAGCACAGAAGCGAGGTATTATATAAATACATTTTATGCATTTATAATGCACCTATGCTAGAGAATTATGTAAGACTGACGGTCTACAATGGATTGTTTTGCGAGCCCAAGTAAACAGTTTTTTATGTGCTCATATGAATGAACGGAGTATGATATGGTTTTAATCACTTTTTTACATAGGTCAGTAGTACTAAAGGCTGAAAATGCAGCATATTGCTTTATATTAAGATAGAGAGAAACATAACATTGTTTAAAGCAGAAATATGAAAATTGGGCACCAAGAAAAGTTGATCCGCTCTAAAGCAGGTAGAATTAAAAATTTGTTTTATTTTCTGACATTATTTCTTATGAGTACACAAAATAAAAAGTAACGGAAATTTTTAAGACGTTTGGCTTTCTTACAGCTAAATCGAAATTTCTTATTAAGTTAGGATGTTCTTATTTCGTCGTAACCAGTCATTTTAGTTTATTATTCAAAACTTTAAAGAAAATATGTCAATTTTATTTTTGTTATTTTGTTTCTTTCTACTGCTAACCAATAGAAGGCATTTCTTGTTATTGTGAATAAATTACGTATGTACACTCTGTTGAATTAATTTTCCACTGATTGAATAATCCTAAAAGGCATTTACCTTAATTCTAATGCCTTGAAATATTTTTTACGCCTGGCAATAAATAAGTAACCCACAATGTAGTATTTATTACGCCTGGAAATAAACAACTTATTTTACAATACACTCGCCCAGTGTAAACCGGGCTCACTAAGTAAAACCCACCACTGCAAAGTTTAAGTGAACAGACTTTGAAAGTGTTACGTCCAACTTATATAATAGGTCGAGTTACCTTCGTTGTAGCTCACCATGGCGTATCGCTCATTATCACGCGGCCGACCGGGGTTCGCGTCCAACTCTCAGCGTATTATTTTTTTTTTTTTTTTTTTCATTTTTATTAATTTATTTATTTTCTTGTAATATTATTTATTATTAACAATTTACAATTAAATTTAATATAAAAAATGTTATACAATGAATGGGTTTCGGGAATTATTTATTTGATCTGCAAAATAATTATCTAATCGGCAAAATGTGAACAGCATATCGTGACTTTGCTGATCAAATTGTAATTTTTGCTGGTGAATTCCGGAATTTACTAAAAAAAATATTTTCAATTTGCTGGCCAAAAAATTATTTTACAAATCAAATAATTACTTGTAATCGAATAATTCACTAATTCACTAAGCGATTATCGCTCTCTTAAAAGTCATTCTTAAAATAATAGGGAAAAACTACAACAAATTAAATTAATATGTTATATTGCTATATTTGATATAATAATCACTATCTCAAAAAAAATTGGACGGACATTTACACTGGCATTTGACGCAACTATTCCTTTGTGCACTGTAACTATATTTTCTAAAAAATAACGAAGTTACATGCCACGAGTGGAAGAAATATTTTAAAAACATTTTCTTTGCTATGCATAAAGGTTAAATTAAACATGTATTTTAATATTTTAATAATATTTTATAAACAGTTTAAAATATGTTGAAAATATCCTACGAAGATGAATATAAAATATTTTAATTAAATATTTTCAACGTTTTTATAACTTTCAAAATATTTCCGCAATATTGAAAACCATTATAAAATATTTAAAAAATGTCCTATGCTGTTACGGATGCGTTACCATGTAAATATGTTCATGCGTATATGACACATACAATATCTTACCTTGTGGTTATTTTGGCGAGTTCGGTAACATCCAGGGGATGAGGTATGGACATCCGTTTAATATCCGATATTCGATCAGTGAAGTTAAGCAGCACTGATCGAGTCCGGCAATTGGATGGATGAACGATAGCTCATCTAACAGCCGGTAGGCTGTCAACAGACAATCCCGGGAAGGCCGCTAGCCTGATGCAGGCGGAGAGGCGAGCCCGGGTGGAGGGTCGAAGAGACCTACCCAGGAGGTTTGCCACTCTGCTAGCGGTGCAGGCGGGCAGGCCCAGGCGGTGGGTTAGTTGACAGTCGAGGACCGTGGTTCGGAGTCCACGCTAAACTGTAGGTCCCTAGGTAAAAAGGGCCCATTGTGGCCTACTTGCCTAGTAAAATAAGTAGCTACTACTACTACTCGATAACATCCAAAGTTAATACGAAAAAGGCTGAATATTGGTGAATGGAACACTAACACGCACATATATTTTTAACTAGCTATGACAACAGTAAAATTATATTATATTAATGCACCCACTGAAACATTTGCCACCTTCCATCCACAAGCATTGGTGGTTTCATCCTCGCTAATTCAGACGTATTTGTCATTCAGCTTCGAATAAATTTTTTATTTAATGCCGTCACATCTCTGGGATAAATATTTTTCCATTAGTGACGTTTCCAATGGCACCTGAATAGTGCTATACTGGCCACTTTGGCAAAAAAATATCTAAATAGTGGGTTATCTAGTTTTGTCCACGACTGCGTAAATTATCGAAAATTGTTAAATCCTCGCATGTTAATTAGTAATGTTGACCTCAATCTGAGTGATGAAACTGTCATTAATGATATTATATTACATAATCTTAAACTACAAAATTTAAAATTAAAATCGTTAATTAACTTAAACTTAAATACTCTTAGAATGAAGTATGAAAAACTGCTGCAGTAAATCTCGTACTTAAAAAAAATAAACCAACCTGTTGTAATGACCTAAGAGCAATTAGCCGGCAGTGTTTAATAAAATTTTAGAAAACGTTGTTTGTGTACAATTAACAAATTACTTTAGTGAAAATAACTTTTCCAAAAAAAATTAATTCGGTTTTAGACGGAGTATGGTATTACTACATTACTCCTTAATATAGGTACTAGATGACATAATTCGGGCTTTGGACAAATTCATGGTAACTGTCGTTGTTTTGTTGGATTTCTACTTTTTCTTAAATTAAGATATTATGGTCTTAATGATATATCTGTTAACTTTTTTTTTGAGGAAGTCAATTTATCATGCCAATTTTGAAATTTCATCAGTTTCTCAAAATGTTTTAGGAGTACCTCAGGAGTCTATTTTAGGTCCCTTCCTTTTTTTAAGTTTACACCTTTGATATTTCTAATGTGATAGATAAATCCAGACTGTTTTCCTACGCAGACGATCAATAACTTTTACATACATTTAATCCTATCGCAGATAATGCTGACTTAGTTACTGATACTAGGGACTTATCAGCTATTGATACATATTGCAATGAACACTGTCTTAAACTTAATCCACAAAAAACTACTGTTATGCTATTTTCTCTAAAGTCTATCTATTCGCAGTTGAAAGAAAATTTGAAAATAATCATTGGAAATGATTTGCTTAGTTTTGTAGAAACTGAGAGATTTGGACGAGGTTATTGATACCAATCTAAGGTTGTGAGAGCTTTTAAAAAAGGTTAAAAAGCTATTTACGTTTAAAACTACTATATAGATAAAATCACTGTCACGCATTAGCTGTGCTGAACCGCGCTCACCCCTTAGATTCGCAACTGCTGTGGATCCCCTCCGCTGTTAATAGTCAAACGTAAATTGTGTATACCATCGGCCGTGTTCGCATTTTCATGGTTTTATCTTCATAGCAATAAATTCATCGGGTCCAAAAAGTTGAAAATACATGTTGTTGTTTTGTGTAACTTGAGAATATATGACCATATTTCTATGAAAATCATTGACCTTAACTGGTTGAAAATGAATAATGCATTTAATTTTCAACTACTTGTTTTCATCTAACGACTGCTGTTGTCTTCCACCCTTTCAAAAAAAAATGTTTTTAGAAATTCACTAAGTAAAATATTTCTGTAAATTTTAATCTTGAATGTATAAATAAAAATACACCAGTTAACTACTTACCTAATATATTTTTTTGAAATAAAATTCCCTGAATGATATTATATAATGTTCAAAGCTCATGCGGGAATTTTCCAATTAATTCTCACCCCTGTGTCCACATACTGTAAAATAAATATTTAAACAAATTTTCCCTCGTTATATTATATGGTACTTCTATTTTTGTTCGTTATTTCTGTGAATATTTATTAAAGAATTCAACCCAAATTACAGGATATGTAACGGGTTAAATTCATAGAGGCGTGAAATTGTCAATTTGCGAATGTTACGAAAACATCATAACTTCGCTGCAGTAGTAATATGAGCAGAGTTTGTCCCCAAGGGTGGGTTTTCGTAATTTCTTGCTGGCCTAGTTAGGTCTTTAACCTCATATTACTCTCGATAATGAGAACCGCGGCCTGTAACAGAAATAGAAGTAGCAGCCGCAAAGGTCGGTCGTCTCGAGTATTTTCCCCACATACATAGGCTCTTCTGATCCCCAAGTAGATCTTAAGCGTGTGAGCACACATTTCGAGCAGGCGCTGCTAAATTATGACGCAAATCAAAGTTTACTTGGACAACAATAAATTGTACTGATTCTTGTACAAATAACGACAAAAGCAGTATGGAATTAAAGGGAACATATTTTTACTTCCGTATTACGTTGTCATTTAAATAGACTACCTATAAATAAATATTGTTTCACAATATTTTTATAATATAATATTTATTTTATATTATTTTATATTATTTTATTTTATTTTATTGTATTTTAAATCTACCCAACGGTAAACAACAAGGTAGGAAAATGAATAACAAATATTTTACTATAAAAAATAACTACAAATAAAATATACATACATAGTAATCAGAAAAACAAACAAAAATATGTATATACAATAACACTGGTCAATAGCATAAGTCGTTAGTTGGTGCTCTGTGAATAAAAGCAAATAATTCTGTAAATATCAATTATTTTTAAATAACTTATTTCACTCAGTATAGACACTAAATGTAAGTGAATGTGCCTATATAACTTTAAGGAACATTGGTAGTGAAAATATTAAGAAAAAAACAGTGAAACGGCTATATTAATAAGTATACAACGTTATCAGTCTATCAGCTGTGGAATTCCACAGCAACAAAAAAAGAGTAGACCTCATATTAAAGGGAACCGCACATGGTACTAATTACTCGTAAACTGAGAAAATTAACTACAAACTGACAAAGTAAGGAAGAATTCAGCGTCTCACAAAAGGAATACCTGGATAAATTGTTTATGAAATTAAATGCCAGCATTAATCAAAAACTCACTGAGGTTACAAATCAAATTAATGAAATTAAGGATGAAATAAGTGAAGTAGCTAACAAGCATGATGAGGAAATAGAAGAACTAAAAGAAAAAAACCAGCAGCTAAGAAAAGAGAACAAATTCCTACAGAGAAAGGTACGGAAAAATAATATTGTAATTTATGGAATTAATGTAAACGATAATTTAAGCGATACTGTTATAAATACTCTAAATAACCTATTAGAAATAAGCATTAGTGAGCAGGATATAAATGACATCTACAGGATTGGAAAAATTAACAATAAACAGCCACTACTAGTTGAATTAATCTCCTATCAGAAAAAGAGATTAATCCTAAATAACGCTAAAAAACTCAAAGGGAAAAATATTTTTATTGCTGAGGACCAGTGCTGGGAGGATAGAAATATAACGAAGACATTGGTAACCAATTTAAAGATAGCCAAAGCAAAAGGTAAAAATGCGCAAATTAAGGGTAATAAGTTAATAATAGAAAACCAAGCGTACACAGCAGAAGAATTGCAAAATAATTGTTTAGAAACGAAAATAGAAGAAGAAGAGGAAGAACAAGACGGTAACACCCACAATATAAATCAATATCATTTGGAGTGTAGATATTTAACCAGCTTTCTTTTTGTAATAATTCATTTAGTTTGTTATAGTCTGTATACTTTTTATAATTATTATTTACATGTTCTAAATTATTTATTTCTTTTCCAGGCAATTTTATATTCAATATGATGGCGAAATGATCAGTAATGAGGGTTTCATACACTATTGACATAAAATTAGACAGTAATATTTTGCTTTTTACAAATATATGGTCTATGCAAGAACGACTTTCTCCTTGTACCCTGGTATAATTATTTATTGCAGGTATGTATCCCTCTTCCGCCAAAATATTTAAATATTCTTGAGAGTAATCTAGATTACTTTTAATGTCTATATTTATATCCCCAATTATTAAGTCTATATCATTTGTTTTTTTACAGTCTTTAAGGTAATTCTGTAAGCCAGTGTTAAAAGAAAATGGACAAGAAGAAGGTGATCTGTATATTGCACTAATATGTAAGATCTTATTTTTATTGTAACATATGTCGAGGTCAATTAACTTTATATTATTTATTTCTTTTATATTAAATTTGTAATTATAATGACTTTTTATGTAGATAACTACCCCATCATTCCTATTATTTTCACCACCACTGTACAGCATATCATATCCTTGGATTTCATACAGATCCGTATTACTTATGTGAAAAGTTTCAGAAAATATTATGCAATCCAAGTTATGATTTAGTGCTACTAATGTAACAAGAA
>JANEYF010000324.1:0-10906 GCA_029963845.1 Rhamnusium bicolor | reverse complement strand
AATCATTTTATTTGATTTCGTGTCTGGCTAAGAACATTGTTAAATTTTAATCTGTTGTGTGTCTAATGTCTACATATATGTATATTTTATTGACTTTCAAATTGATTGGTCTTGTAATTGTTATGCCTGCAGATGTGTTTAAAAAAAAATTCTGTTGTGGAATTTTTTTACATAATTTTTGGCTATTGAGCCCTGAAGAAGGTTAAGCATATTAAACGAAACGTAGACAAGGTAGCGTTTTATTTTCACCTATTGTCCTGGTTCCGACAATTTCAACCTGTAGAATGTATTTTTTCTTTGTAGGAAATTATTTTCTATTGACACAGTCAAGAATATTTGTCTGGCCCCCGGGCGCCAGCTAATATAGTTTGTACGAAGTCAATTGAAATCGTATAAAAACTAAAAGCCTGCAAAAACCGTCGGCATCTCTTTATTGTACATGGGCGGAGGTAAATAGAAATGCTTGTCATAAGAAAATGTTATACTTTTTTGAAAATTGTATTAATTTTTATTATTTTTTATTTATTAGATAGGCTATTTTTGTTCATTTCGCCAATAAAATATTTTTGAAATATATCAGTTTTAGATATAAAGTCTAAATATTTAAATTTATTGGGTTTAGTTTTAAAGTTAACCCATACTATATTGAAATATGTTATTGCTCAGCAAGGACCAACGAGAAGGCATGAACATATCCTTGCCAGGATGAGGGAATGGGACAGGTTAGATTAGCGAGGGGCAACGATGTTATATAGTAAAAAATAAAATTAAAGTTTCTTAACCAAAGCAAAGAATTAGTACCACAAAAATAAATATTTGTTTAGATAAAACATAAATAAAAACAAAATTAAAATATGTCTCTAGAATAAAGTAACTTAAATTAAAATTTCTTGTCAACTAAATAAAATATACCAAGAAATGTAACAATAAAAAAGTAAACTTCATACCTAATATTATATCTAAATATTTTGTTCTGAAAATATATGTATATTAAAAAAGTTAAAGGCTAAAAGTTGACGCGTCCGAATCTTCACTTTCTGAAGAGGAATCATTACCCGGTTGAATTATAATCGGCGCATCTAGATACACTATATGCCTGTTTAGTTTACGTTATTCTCTGATTTCTTCCAAATAATCTACCCGAAGTGCTACTATACGTCGCGATTCCATAATTACCATACGACTGTCAAGTTTTTTTACGTTTAAAACCGCATTCTAATAAAACATTTCGTAGTGTATCTAAAGAACTATAATTATAATCAGGATAATCACTTAATTTTTCTCGAATTATTTTTAACGTAGGAACTATATTTTTTTCATACATATTATAAATTATACGCCGTATTACATCTTTGGTAGCATCATCAATATTTTTTAATTTAATATTTTTCCGTTTCCTATTTGTACCGTGATCTATCTTTTTTTAATTACACGATAAATTGTTGATTTTGATATTTTAGTTAATTCGTTAATACGTTCTATTATTTCTTTCTCACATTTTTCACGATTTTCGCTTTTTAAACGTTCATATATATTTAAAATAATGCATTGACTTTGTACGTGTAAATCTTTATTTTGAAACTCTAAATTTATTTCGTCTTCCTCGACAATAACAGGCTCAACTATTTCGGGATTTTCGGGCGTTATTATATTATCTTCTGTTTCAAATGGTCTCCAGAAAGCCATGGTAAATTAGTAAATACCTAATACAATATCTTAAATACCTTTTATATAGTAATAAATATTTACCAATATGAACACTAAGTACATATAAACTAAACCACACTTGATACTATAATAGGTATTTCTGCACTGCACTGGACAAATGTAAAAATAATTAGGTAACATCCGAGTCCACGTTGACCACTGACTGATATAAACTCAAACACCCACCGACCAACCGGACTAACGAATATTCTGATCCCAGCCAATCGTCGCCCATCGTCCTCTAAAATAGCCAATGCCGGCACATCTCACAAGTTTCCGTAATTGCGGAGAAACGATTTAATGAGTTTTTTTATACTAGTGGACCTGTCCGTTTTATTATCTTTAAAACACGTGCAGTCGTAGATGGTTCATTCAGGCTGATTACATTGCCAGTCTCGGACTCACCTGCACAATTTCAAATACCATTCGATTCTCGATACCATTGTCAAATACATAGGACAAAATATCAAGTTAAGTGCGCACAGTCCTGTGCTTTAACAATGACCAATTTCAATTGACTTCGTATAAACTATACAAGTGGTTTACTCTTTACTAGTGTAACCAGCGATTCGTAAGCAGCTGAAAGATGTAAAATCGGCACT
The DNA here is from genome assembly GCA_029963845.1 of Rhamnusium bicolor. NCBI lineage: Eukaryota > Metazoa > Arthropoda > Insecta > Coleoptera > Cerambycidae > Rhamnusium > Rhamnusium bicolor. The sequence goes on along the minus strand of JANEYF010000324.1, from coordinate 8,597 downwards.
AGTAGCGTCATCCATCCCATATTAGCGAGGTTACTAGTCACGCGCTTCTCGGTTCTGTAAGTAAATTAGACCTCACCTTCCCAGGCGTTCTATGCATGGTGCAATTTTTTATCGATGCAATAACTATTGGTCACTTTTGACCTGCTGATGTGTATGGTATCATGCGGATTCGGCTCGTCTCTCTCAGTCCTGTCAGTGAGTGGTGTGTTAGATGATTGTGTGTATTAATAGTTTTGTTATGTCCCTAGCTTTGGACACGTGTTATATTTAAATGAAACACTTTATTCACTAAATATTTAATATCACAATCATCCTATTTCTTATTAACAATAACTCGATGTTCACCCTATGAGAGACAGAACGGGAGTGAGCTTGCCAGTGTTCGCCACCTGCCACATAACCCATTACGCATGTGTGGTATAAACTGTACCTAACGTCACACCCCCACATTTAAATTTACTATCCTTTTGTAAATGTTTGCCTTAGACTTATCTAGTGTAAATTCTATTTTAGTTTTAAACAATATAAAAGTTTCTCTATCTCCAATATTCTTATGTTGTACATACATTTCAAAATTATAAAATATTGTGACACTCTCCCCCATTAAGGCTGTACCTATAATATATACAACATTACATACATTTTGAACATTCTCTAGTTAAGTTATTTTGTAATAACAGACATAATTAAAATTTATAAAATACACACAAAATCATTATGGAAAATCCATAACGTTGTCCTTGAACTTGACCGGCCTTGTGGACGGCCTGGATAAAAGTCTCTGACTTCTCTTGGGTGATGTAATCTCACGGTTCCTTAGGTGCATTCGCCTGGTTGTAGGAACGGATGATTTGGTGTGAAGCCCTTCCTGGTGATGAGGAGAACTCCACTTCTTGCATAATTGGGGCAGACTCTCCATCGAGCTAAGAAAAGAACTATTATTAATTTTACTGTCACTACTTTGGATAGGATCATCCAAAGATGACTTGTCCAGGGTTGCAGTGTTCTCATCACACTGCAAGGCGTCACCGTGTTCACTAATGCTGTCCATTAAGGATTCGAATGAATCTCTGGAAGATAATGAGTCAGATAAAAGTTTATTAACCCTCGCGTCACAATTGGTCTCTGGCACTGTACTACAGTTACTTACGTTCGGTTGGCTTGCGATAATTTCAAAGTCGTAAGCTATTTTAGAGACTGTTACCTTCCGACACTGACCTGTACTTACTCTTTGTGCCGGATCTATCCATTTCCTACTTATGATTTGGTTATTGTGCCTCTTCCAAGTGGTCCCAGTGTCTTCGACATGGCACAAATACGTTGATTTTCCAATTTCTTTAGTAATTTCAGCAGATGTCCATACTTTTTCGTTCGGTTTTCGGAGATCTCTAATCATTACTGCTTCCCCCTTTGTAAATTTACGAGCTCTTCCTGAGCTATAATTTATTCCTTGCTTCCCCTGAGCTTTTTGGATGTTGTCAGTTATTTTTGTTGGTATGTTTTCCTCTGGATTTTTGAGGTCAAATCTTACCTTCAGGGGTCTTCCAAACATTATCTTTGCCGGGGTTTCTTTAGTTGTTTCATGGATTGTGTTTCTATATGAAAGCAAAAATCTGAAGACAAACGTGGAAAGCTTCTCATGTTTGTTGGCTTCATCTAACAACGCTGCTTTAATTTTAGTTTTAAATGTTTTCACCGTGTTCTCTGCTTTGCCATTTGATTGTGGATGTCTCACCGGTGCTGTTACGTGTTTAATACCATTTTTGGATAGAAATGTCGTTAATTTGCTAGAAACTAGCTGTCTACCATTATCTGTCACCAACATTGTGGGGATTCCGAATCTGCTAAACGCGTCTCTTAGTTTTTCCTCTGTCGCTTCTGCTGTTATTGTTTTCGTGGGGTACACTTCTGGAAATTTATTATATGCATCGATTAAAATCAAAAACATAGTACCTTTAATCGGACCTGAAATTAGCATGCATTCTTGTCCAAACAGACGTTTCTGCCGCTCAAGGTGAGTACTCTGCTTTGGGTGGATCTGCACGCCGATGATAGCATGGCAAACAGGATTTACCAAGCTCTCTATGTCGTCGTCGAGTCCTGGCCACCATAGGTAACTTCTTGCCAACGATTTGGTTTTTGCTATGCCTAGATGAGCGGTATGAAGTTCACGAAACAAAATAGGCCTTAGCGTCTCAGGAATGATCACTCTATGCCCCCACAGTAGAATGCCTTCAGTGGCACAAATTTCTTCTCGTTTGCTAAAATATGGTGCCAATTTTCCTTCTACCTTATTCGGCCATTTATCTGTTTTGACATAATCTAAGATTTCTTTCAATTCTGCATCTTTGCTTGTTTTTTCCCGTAACATAACATTGTCTATTGGATATTTGGTGCCACTGCTTTTAACAAAATTCAAAAATTCTCCTTTAATAGGAGCTCTAGACAAGTAGTCTGAAACTATATTTTATTTGCCCTTGATGTACTCTATAGTATAATTGAAACTGAAAAAAATAATGCCCATCGCTGCAATCTGCTTGTATACATTTGTGGGATTTGACGGAGTTGTCCAAAGATATGTACTAATGGCTTATGATCTACTCTGCCCGCATAAGTACTGCTGAAATTTACACATTCCGTAGATGACTGCGAGTGCCTCTTTACATAACGTAGCGCACTTTTCTTCCGCTGGCATACGTGTGCGAGAAATACATGAAATTGGCCTTTCGACCCCGTTCTCCAAGTGGAATAATGTGGCTGCCACCCCGCTGTTTGAGGCGTCTGTGGATAAAATCAATGACAGATTTGGGCTGAAGTGAATTAGGGTTATGTCCTCGGAAATTTTATTTTTGCTGTCCTCTAATGCACGTTCGCACTCCTCTGTCCACTGGAACATCACATTTTTCCTAAGTAGGTTATACATGGGCTTTAGTTTCTATGCCAAATTTGGTACAAACTTGCTGTAATAGTTTACCAGGCCTGCAAATGACTTTACTTCTGTTACGTTGTTGGGCCTTGGTGCTCTTATAATTGCATTTACTTTACCGTCAGTTTTCCGCAGCCCCGCTTTGGATATGTTGTGGCCAAGATATTCAATCTCGTCTTGCATGAAATGACATTTTTCTTTCTTCACCACAAGGCCTGCATCAGATATTTTCGCCAGCACCCTTTCCGGGTTTACAAGGTGTTCCACTTCGTTTTTTTCCTGTAATTAAAATATCGTCAATGAAAACGCCAACACAGTCCATTCCTTGGAACAATTGCTCTAATGATTTTTGAAAAAGTGCAGATGCAGGACTAATTCCGTACATCATTCTGTTAAGTTTCGTGAGGCTCTTATGAGTAGAATAAATTTTTAGATTCGTCTGTTATTCAAACTGATTATAAGCAGCGGATAAATGAATTTTTGTGAATTTCTCACCTTGATGTAATTTTGAAAACAACGTGGTAATGTCAGGCAAAGGATACATCACATTCACTAAGTACCTGTTGATTGTCGACTTATAATCACCGCAGTCACGAAGTGTATCATCCGTCTTGGGTACCAACACCAACGGCGTCCCGTATTCGCTGGTCTCCACTGGTTCGATGACACCTAGTCTCTGAAGTCGGCTGAGCTCTTCTCCTAACGATTGCTTATATGCTAATGGCACAGTTCTCGGCTTGCAAAATACAGGGCGGGCCTCAAGTTTCAGCTGCAAAGAAATTTGTTTATATTTTTTAAAGACCCATTTCTAAAACATGCTTATATTTTTCTATTAGACTTAAAATTTTAGGGTTTGAACTCCCAGAGAGATTATTGACTGTCGATAGCTTGATATTGAACGTATTTAAAAATCACGCCCTCCGATCATGGGGTCACCATTTTTTATAACATAAAACCGAATTTTTTTTAGTAATACCGTTCAACGTTAGATCACACAAAAAATATCCGTGGTGTAAAACTTTGACTCTGGATATAACCTTTTAACACTATAAAATCTATGTTCAACGGGTACTTAATGAAAAATGTTTTATAAGTCTGTCATTGATACACGAAACACTCGCGCCACAGTCTGCTTAGAGTTTGTCTATCACGATGTCTAATTTAAACTCATTATTGTCACGACTCAATTTAGTGATGGCAAAAATACTTTCAGACGTGTCGATGACCATTTCAGTGTCTATATCCAGATAATTATAAGATTTTTGCTTCATTTTACAGACATTGGCCAAATGTCCCCGTCTTCGGCAGATGTTATAATTAGAATTTGCATACTTACAAGGTGCTTGATGATTTTTACCACATAAATTACAGAGCTTACTTCGCATTTGGTTATTACTACCTTTATGCTTCACTGTTAAACCTGCTTTCCCCCTCTGCCAACGTGAAGAACTGGCTACTCCACTACCCTCTCTGTTTGAGAAGTTCTTTGACACCTGGACTTGAGGTCTCCGAAACGTGCTCGTTATTTTGTTAACTTTTGCTACACGCTGAACCTCGGACTCTTTCTGCATACCTAACTTGACCCTGTCATTCAGCATTTTCCCACTTCGCAATCCCGACATCAGTTTATCTTTCATGACCTCTTCTAGACGACTTCCACACTTACAATTGACTGATAGGCTTTTTCTTCTTGCATAAAAATTGGCGAAATTCTCGCCGGTATCTTGCTGTGCTGAATAAAACTTCACTCGTTCTCGTCAAGTTGACGAATGGGGTGCAAACTGCTGACTTAAAATTATGCACAGTTCCTCGTAAGTTTTATCTTTTGACGAGTTAGGGTATGATTAAATCTCTCACTGTTTCATAAGTACTGCCTCCTACCAACGAAAATAACGTGGCAACTCGTAGGTTATTTTCGATTTTGTTTACCTTCATAGGACTCCAGTTTTTCTTGTCATAATTTCCAATCCTCCTCACATGATTAAATTCCGTGATACAGCAAATTAAAGACATTTTCCGTTATCAAGCAAACTCGCAACTTTTTTCATACGATAGGTGAACAACTGTTAAAAATGTCATCAATGTAAAATTCGCTTTCTACTTTATTTAGGGCGCTGTATTAGACGGGTAATATCGTCCACCATTTTGGGCCCAGTTGGTTCGAAATAAACAACGCGGTGTATATGTAAATACAGGCATTCGTGTCCGAAATATTCAGTTTTGAACAAGTTTTAAGATATTGAGTGAAAACGACAATTATGAAAAATTGATTGAATTCCGTGTTTACATTGAAAATTGAGGTTATGCTTTTAAATGTTAATTTTGGTTTGTACATTAACTACTAATTATAAAAAAGAAATAGTCAGGCGTAGATAAAAATAAAATATCATAAAACTTGCTCAAAACTGAATATTTCGGACACGAAAGCCTGTATTTACATATACACCGCGCTGTTTACATCGAACCATCTGGACCCAAAAAGGCGGACGATATTACCCGTCGAATCAGCGCCCTACTTTATCTTCTACTTCCCACTGTTGCCAACCATGAACTTTTTTTTCCTTTTGATGAAGCTCCACCTCGTGGAAATTCTTCCGCGTTTCGTTTTAATCTCGTCACCACTGTTATGTCCCTAGCTTGGACACGTGTTCTATTTTAGAAGGAATTACAAAGCAGAATAGGAACAAATTATCACACTAATACTGACGGGGAACGAGTGAATTGGAATGAGATAACATCAATAATAGTGACGAAAGAAGAGCCTTTTTGTTTTTTATTACAAGTCAAGCTACAGTGAATTATCTTTTAAAAAAGTTATTCCTTGGAAAAAATTCCAAGCCAGAGTAGCTTTCCGTTGAAACAACTTTATGAACAGCCACTAGAGATTTCTTTAAAAAAATACAAGGGTTTAATGGAACTATGTGAAAAAAATTATATAAAAAAAATGTATCACGACTTACAAAAATCTGAGACATGCCAAAGACAAAGAGACAACATCTGACAAAAACGATGAAGGTGTCAGTAATAGTGTATTTGAAAACAAAATACAAAACAAAGCTGGCCTTACTAAAAAAGCTAATGTAACACGCCACGCCGTGTCCACACACAAGATCGCTCCTTCACTTGTCTCGGGAGGCGGGCTGTCAATGTAAGGGTAGCGTAGCTGCCATCAGGTCAGGTAAGTTTAGTTTCCGCCTGACCTCGGAAATAATAAATTTAATCAACAACAAAAATAAAACTTAAGATGTTATTTAAGAAAAGGCACCTTCGGAGGGCAAGAGCCCGGCCACGGCTTATATGCGTGGTCTTTTAGGGTGAAGATGAGATGAGAGAAATAAATAGTTGTCTTTGTAAGAAAAATAAGTATATTAACATAAAGCAAAATAATATATGTAGTTACAGGCTAAAAATCAATATATTATCTGATTAAATAAGTTTACCAGAAAATGAAAAAAAAAATGAATGATTTAAATATATTTAACTAGGCTAAACAACTTGGTTACCTGCCCAAAAATGGTAACATAGGAAAACTTAAAAATTTCTATACTGACATAAAAATAAAAATATTAGTTACAGGCCTATAAATTAACAATTCAATATTTAAACACACAAAGCACTAACAAACCAGCCCCAAAATTTAAGGAGGTAACCAGTTTCATAGATTATTCAATATTCTAGTGAGGGAAAAACAAACCTAGCAAAACATCAAACAAAACACAAAAAAAAATAAAATAAAAGCACAATCCTTAAGGGAAAATTATTCTCGTACGTCAACGACGTAAGAAATGTTTTTTCTTCAAAAAGGAAAATTCAACTTACTAACTAGGCAGGATAACATTCCTAAATTAAAATAATTTGGGACCCTATTATATATTTCCCCCTTAAACAGAACTTCCTTTATAGTGAGCCGCCCTATATAGAAATTTCAAACTATTAAAACCAATCACAAACCATACAACACAAAAATGTAAATTGTAAAAATTCCAGATGTCGGTCCGCCCTGTAAGCCAAAGCAAGTTCTACCTTTATTTTTAAATATTTCAATTTAAACTTAAATTTGATTTTGAACCCCACTGGTTAGTATATCTATATATATATATATATATATATATATATATATATATATATATATATATATATATATATATATATATATATATATATATATATATATATATATATATATATATATATATATTTAGTTCTTTTCGAAACATACAAAAACAGACTCACCCTTTTTCCTGATCCACCCTCTGTCAACAGGGAAACGAAAAAAGTTTCTCACTTCACTTTTTGAGTGGAACAAACTTCACTCCACGAACCCACACTTTATTTACTAAACCAAAAAAATCACGACCAACCCTCTTAACAAAACTCCAGAAAATAAACCTCCCCTAACACAAAATTCCTTTAAAATAATTATGCTCCGCGCGTTTTTTAATTAACTAATCCTCTACTTCAAAACAAAAAAACACTTAACAACCCTTGTAACTGATCTACCCTGACAAAACGCAAAAAACTCACGTACAACACGTCTGGCCACTCTCGTACCGTCGGGCCAACTCTTTGAATAATCTTCAAAAAAAAACACGAAACCACCCCTAAAATAAACCCTTAGTGAACCGCTCTTTCACGTCTGGTCTCCACCGAACCGTTGGGCCAACTCCCTTAACAAAATCCCACAATAAAAAAACGCTTTAAACAAAATCAACCCCTAACTAACCCTTAGGGAAACGCGCTCTCACGTCTGGTCTCCACCGAACCGTTGGGCCAACTCCCCCGTTTTTCCCTCTAAAAATTTCGTCTCTTTTTCTTTTTGCTGACTTTAGCAAAATCTTTCCTTTCTAGAAGTTTCCTTATTCAAATCCATAGTAACGAATTCTCCTAGCCGATCATACATGCAGGGACCCCTTCACGCCGCGAATCAAACCTTCCAATTTTCTCTCCCAGCATTCTACGTTACGTTCTACTCTCTACCGAATTGTTTGCTCGGCAGTATCCCATTGGCTCTTTCTAATTTCGCGGCCAGTTTAGTTCCTCCAACAATTCACAGATGCCCCGGTAGGTATTAATCTTACTATAATTACGTCTTAATTCTATCCCAAGTTATTTGCTGACAATCCAAAACTCAGGTGTGAGAAAGTTTCCCAGAAATTTCCTCAGCACGATAAGAGATTACTTCGACTGAGCTATGCGGTTATTTTCGGCCGTGGAGTCAAAACATTTTTTTTACTAATCTCATATATACAGGGTGGCCCACAAAATAATCATACATATAATGCAAATTAATTAAAATAAAAAAATCTATTACAAAGCAAGCCTCGCCTTGCTACACTAAAAGCAAACAGAATATACAAAATAAAAGAAAATCTAGTGAAAAAACATGCACGAAAACAATTAAGCTGAAGAAACAGGGGAAACAATAAAGAGAATAAAAAAATGTCTGTTAAGAATAAATTAAGAAATAAATAGATTAGCTAATAAGAATCAAACGAAGCATTTACTAAAGTTGAACAAAAAAAATCTGCTTCATAAAGAGTTACCAAAGTTACCTAGTAATATTTATATTCGTAATATAATTTATATTTCGTTCTGTTTCTATCTCATGCAACTTATTTCAAAATAAAGTTGTTGGTTCTAATAAATCTGTTACATTTTGCAAGAATAATGT
>JANEYF010000323.1:7500-45000 GCA_029963845.1 Rhamnusium bicolor | reverse complement strand
TAAAAATAATTAAAAATTTGCTTACTTTTGATGAATTCAAACATTACACCCATGGATGGCCTGTTGACCTCTTTTAAACCCTGGTAATGTTTAAAACCATCAAACTAATATATATTTTCCTTTATTAAAGGTATCATTCTTTTCGGTAGAAATACCTTATTGTCTCTCTATAACACCGTTTCATCAAACTTAATTGTTATCACTGATCAGTGATGGTTTGCGGTACGTTAATTTAGCTAAAAAAATATGATCTAGTTCAATAGATTGCCAAATTTGCGCAGTTTTCAGGTATTTTATATTGAATGCTTACATTATTAAAGATCATACGTGACATTTCCAAAGTTAAATGAGTTGATTGTTCATTACAGAAGTCGAGACAAGTCAGGCATGGAACTAGAACCTCAAATTTAGGTGTGGATAGGCCCAATGGAAACCCAAAGGCGCACTTTTAGTATTAGTCGATAAACCTGAATAAAAATATAATTCATAGCCTGTTACTAATTTAGAAAGATATACTCAACTCACCTAATGTAAAATAATTCTGCGATTGGTATGTGCAGCATCAAATTGAGTAATCACCTTTGGAAATGTCTATTCCTTTTGCTATGATATGTGTTCGATATTTATGAGGGCCAAGTAAGAGAGTCTTTCATCTGTCATTTTGCTTCTAATGTACGTTTTTAAATGCCTCAAACAAGAAAAAGTACGTTCGCAGGCCGCGCTGGACACTAGGATTGTAAGAGAAATCACAGAAAGTTTATATAAGTTTCTTGAAACAGTATTTTGTAGATTTCCAGAAGATCTATTAACTGCATAACGTTCTCTATTTTAATATTTTTTCTGCTTCATACTGCTTAATTGTCTCTGGCAGAAGCTTTAATTCCGATAGGGATTCAAGGTCACTATTATAATTTTGGGCAAAAGGCAATATAGCATCATAACTTTAAAAATCATTATCATGTGGAATAAGGCACTCGCTGAACTGATTTTGCTTGAACAATTTTGAAAACGATTATTTAGTTCACCTAGTAATAAATTCGAAGACACTCTTTGTAGGTAATCACTTATACCTTGAAATATTTCTAAAATATTTAAATACACGCACAAGTTAAAAACAAAATTAAAATCCATTTGATGTAATAAACCGATGGCGTCAGGGGCGCGATCACTACCTTCATCTATTAATTAGTTGAAGAACATTAAAATCTCACTTAAAAGTTTCTTTACAGCAATGCACGCTTGAACTTGTGCTGTCCAGCGTTTGTATGAAAAATTTTTAAATTCCGTTGGGTGCTTTGAAGGGTTCGACTCTTTTTAAGTCTCAATAAACTTTAAGCGAACGGTAGAACTAGACATAAAAACGTACAGCGTCTCTATTAGGTCAAAAAATCGTTTTCCATGTGCCACATTTTTACATACATCCACTAACACTAAATTTAAACGATGATTGTAACAAGAATAATTTTTGGACACCATTTAAATGCCCACTCACACGTTCGCTCCATCATACGTTTGTGTAACACATTTATTAATGTCCACATTGCACCGAGCTAAAAGTTCTTTAATGTACGATAACAATGAAATCGTGTTTAAGTTTTTGGCTGGCCTGTAGTCAATAAAGCGTTCATAGATGGTTCCATTTAGGTAATACCGTAAAACAACAGAAACCTGTTTGGTTTTACTAATATCTTTGGTTTCATCATACATTTGCGCGAAACACACACTTTAATTTATTTCCGCACTTATATTTTCCAGAATATTTTTTGAAAATATAAATAATATTTCATTTTGAATTTTGGGACTCGCATATTTTGCGTTCCCTGCCAAACCATTTTCATCTAGTTTCTTTTTAATGATATCATTATATTTCGAAAACAACGACAGCAGTTCAAGAAAATTTCCTCTATTGGTGCTATTTTTCTTTTTATTGTCAACGCGTTGTGGTATATTTTGAGAAGAAAGTTTTACATTATCGCCGACGTCTATTTTTGCTTTTTTACTATTACTACAAAAATAGTTTGTGATCATAGTCCTACTACGTCCACTCCGTTTTGAGCTTGAGCTCATTTTTACTCATTTACATACGCCGCGCGCCAGTTTAATATATCACATATTATGTTAACTACGAAAGAACAATTAATACATTTAGGTATTACATTTAAACAAACTGAAATAACTGAATGTAGTGATGTGGTATAAAGTATATGGGCTATTGCCTATTATAGACTAATCCCGCTGGTTTGCTGGCTGGATACTTTGCTGAGGCTGCGTTGTATTCATGCGATCATGCGTAATGGTGTAATGTAATGTAATGCGTTGACTAATAGACTAATGTAAAATATGTATAATTCAAGAAATATATTTGGTGAATTTTATTTTAATGTATATAAAAACTTCTTGCATCTTTGACAAGAAGCCGGTGCCCTTTATCGTTTAAAAGAGACCGACGTTTTTTATTTCCACGAAATATATTCGTTACTCGGCGTCTTATTTTATTCTTCTAATTATCTAATTCCAAGCCAAGGTCGTTATTCCAGAGGTGGACTTTGTTCTTATGCTCAAGTAAAAATAATGTTTTGAAAAATATATAAATATAATCTTCATATAAAAACAAATTATTTTGTGGCAAAAACTCAATTCAAAAAAGTTAATTTAATTCCAAGTTTTACAAGGTGGGCCACAGGGTGGGCCAAGCATATTTGAGGGCGGGCCATGGCTCACACAGGCCCCACTGCAGTTCCGTACCTGACAAGTTGGTTAAAAGTCTGGGAATTGTTTATTTAATAGGAATCGTTTCTATAAACTCATTAAGCACGTTCTCTATGTGATTTATATTGAATGTTTACATTACTTAGATCGTACGTGACTAATGTAAAATTTTACTTCTTTCGAGTTCTTGGTATGGTTATCATTATAAATATATAGATAATGTCATATATTAACAGTTCTTGCTATCTAGAATTCACAATCTTTCTATTTTAATTTAAAATTTCCTGCTATTCACCATTTTTTACATCATTAGGTCTCTACTAATTAAAACCAGCAGTGTGGAGGAATTTTCGTCTCCGTCTTTATTTTTAATTTATATCCATATATTTTTAATGATGTTAAATGATTAAATCAAAAAATTCTAATATTTATTGGTCTAACTTTTTTTATTTATTGACATCAAAAATATTATCTCTTGCGATTTGATTCAGTTAATTTTTTAATGAATTTTAACCTTTGTTAAATCGAAATCAGGTAAAGTTAAAGTTAAGGCCCTTTTAGTATATTACGGCAAACAATCACATTCGATGTCTACCCACGTAAAATTTTACTTCGATCTGACATCATAAATTGAAAATATTGACGTTTTCATGAACTTATTCACCTAGCCTATTCAGTTGGCATCATTAGGTTCATATTTCAAGTTTCATCTAAATCTAATGCCATGAAATCATCAGCAGCGCATCCTGCAAGAACAGATCCTCCACCTCACACCACAAAACTCAAACAACAACCTCTGGTTATTGACGACTTCTTGCACACCTCCTGGACGTTGCCGATTGTATCACTCCAAAGAACTCTCTTACCCGCTCGTGTTCAAAGTATTACGCAATTTAAATGAATCATAAGAATTACGTCGGTATCAAAGAACTCACACAGCGGAAATCATAAATCACCAATATTTGACAGTTTGTTTATGTTATCGGTACGTTCTGGTTGTATTAAAAGTATCACATTTCAGAGATAAGATACGAGTTAGCATAAATTCCTGGAATTGTAAACAAGTATAGTCCTTTCGGCAATCTCAAAGCAAAAGTTGTGCAATAGTCACGTGAACCACTTTTAATCTTGAAATACATTTGTTTACACTAAAGTCACGTTTGCATAATAACAATCATTATTCGCAATATAATTTATTAGCAGCGACATCTATAAAATCCGGGCGGCAGAACTCTGTACTAACCCTCTGCTCATTGAGCTCGATTTCTTCAGATCAGTTATAAGAACTCTTCAGCGCCATCTACAAAATCCGAGAGGCAGAACTTTGAACTAACCCTCTGGTCATTGACGATCCCCGAAGAACTCATCCATGGTCATTCCTGATGGACACATGCCATCCATCTCATCCAAATCGCCGATGTGGCGCAGTAGCGGCTTTGCTATACTACTAACGGATATGTTAAAATTATAACAAACTGTGAGTAGTTTAGCAGAACAAAATAAAAAGGGCATATATTTCAAACTGGCGTGATGTAGGGGGGACCATCTGTAGTATTTCACCCTAATGGGAAGATTCACGATGCGGGTGTGCCTAATGAACAGAAGTTAAGTTTACCCATTAACTGCTTACAAGGCTCGGCTGCTGTGAGTGTCTGTTAAACAACAATCTTTTAAAAGTTACTCCGATTTCGAAAATGCATTTATAGATGTATACTGGTGGGTAGAAATAAAGTATGGAAGGTTTGAAGGGGAGAATAGTAAAGCGGTATATTTTTTAATTTGTTGAATCAAGCGTGTTTTTTAGACGAAAAAAATTCTAGATGATAAATTAATAGAGCAGATTTCTAAGCATTTTTGGGTTGATGTTCAAAGGGGTAAAATAACTTTGGGGTTAGACGCCTCAGATCAGGTCGAAGAATATTTAACGAAAATTGATGAAACGGTGTTAATGACCACTCTCAAGGGCGTAGTATGCGAAGGGGTAATGACAGTTATTTAAATATAGGTAGTCAGGGGACAAGTAGTAATGCACAGAATAGGAAAGTGAGTATAACCTCTGATCGAGGAGTATTGTTTCGCTGTACCACATATTATATGATTACAAAACATAAATCTGTGTTGCTATGTTTTGTATTTTTAAGTGGAAAGAATAAAAAGCTATTTGTGTGTTAGTTAGATAGTTAGATATCTCAAACAAAAGAAATTAGCACAACGTGAACCTCTAAATATCTAACCACACCTTTTGTCTGAATTTTGTTACCCCTGATCAAAATGGAAGTCATAATTTTGTTCTGTATGAATTTTCGAGAAAACACCATGATCTCCAACTTGTCCTTATTGACCTGAATCTTCCACTGATCGTAGTACGTCTCCGCACGGACCATGTTGATTCTTTTAAAACATGTTTGCCGCTTGAGCACTATGGCTATGTGCGTACATGGCCGTGTTGTCGGCATACTTGGCTAGTTTGGTATTCGGGAACTTAGGAAAGTCAGAGACGTAGATGTTATATAGTTTTGGTGCGAGGCACAACCCCTGCGGAACGCTCGCTCGAATGTCCCGTTGCGTGGATAGTTTATTGTTCAGTCGCACCTGCAGCGTTCTGCCCCGCAGGTACGAGTGAATCAGTTTGATAAAATGTGATGGGTAATGGTAGTTGTCTAATCTGTAGATCAGTCTTTGTAGCCAGACAGTATCGAAAACCTTCCCGATATCTAACAGCACCATTGTGGTGCTCTTGCCAAGGTTGTACTGCCCCTTGATATCATTAACTATCCTTACTACGGTCGTACTGAGTTCCGTCTTGAACCCGAACGCTCATCATCGATATGAAGGTCTTCCTTCGCAGAATTAATCCTGCCAGGACGACCTTCTCCACTAACTTGGATATAGCCGAGAGCAGCGAGATAGGTCGAAAAACCCTCAAGACTCCGGCACTCTTGTTCGGTTTCAGAATGAGAATCACCACGGCACACTTCTACTATGATTACATATTTATTTTCCACCTGATTTTGAAAAAAAAAATGTTTTGCTAATATTTTACAAATGTGTAGTTTAAAAAATAACCTGGTGAGGTACACAATTTCTCCAACTTCATTTCGCAAATATCAATTGCGATTTTTTCTGCAAAACTTCTTCATTAATAGTTATGCCTTAAAGTATCACTTGGGTCCTATGACGTAACCTAAATTTCACCAGCTGACACTGCACTAATCACAAAATAGTTCAGTTGTCTTTTTTACTGTACTGAACCATAATTGAACCTTAAAACAAATACTATAAAATAGAAAACATAAGAGCACATACCATTTTAGTAAATCACAGAAGCAGCATGCTTGAAGGTTTGACTTGAAATGCGTATAGCTACCGATGCCGACTTCCGCTCGAGGTAATTTCAACGGGGAAATTTAAAATATAACTAGAAAATATGCTATACCATTACAGTATTTCTAGTAGATCTGTATTTTAATGCTAGCACATCATTTTATATTTGTTTTTTTTTATTGACAAATATTACATTCTGAATAAGCTTTACACGAAACAACTACTCAGCAAACAAATGCCCCGACTTACATTGAATTAACCTGCAAGTCTTATTTGGTAGCTAAGATCATTTGTTAATTCCTCACTAGACATAGATCGGTTTTTCACTTATGTTCTCGTCAGTATGCCATATGTAATGGAAATGACAAATAATAATAGCAAACCAGGCTAGCTTAAAGCAGACTAAGCAAGACAAACATAGTGAGTGATAAGTGTATCCCTCTGGTGGTCAGTGCTACTACCCGTCAGACATCACTAATGTCTTAGTGACTAATAGCGACCTGCAAAGCAGATACCAAGAGCTGCGACCTCTAACCCTGATGAGCTAAACTGTATACTGAATAAGATTTACAGGAATGAACTACTCGGCGAACAAAAACCTCGAGTATCGGCCCATAGCTGCATTTATTTACAGTGCAGTCCATATAAATAGAAGAAATTCATTTTAAGCGGAATTATGAAAAATCTTGAAGTAGGTCGATTTTTAATTTGAAATTTCCATTTTTTAGCATGAAAATAATACTCTGAATTATGACTACCCCTCTGATAATTTTATATTAGGAAGGAGGCCACATCACGCCACATCATCGAAAGAGATTTCAGCAGTATAATGTTTTTTAAATTTGGGGCATTAATTACTGAAAAAATTAATTTTAAAGTGTAAAATTTTGTGATCGTTTTGTAAACTCAGTTGAGGTATTTTTTTGCTAAATCATTGGTTTTGAAGAAAAAATAAAACTGATCTGTTGTTGTTTTTAAAGTTTTTAAAACAAAATTGTACCCACCTCAACCCTTTACATAAAATGAAGCACAGAATCTCACATAATATTAAGAACGTATTTCCAATTTATTTGAA
This sequence comes from Rhamnusium bicolor, assembly GCA_029963845.1. Lineage (NCBI taxonomy): Eukaryota > Metazoa > Arthropoda > Insecta > Coleoptera > Cerambycidae > Rhamnusium > Rhamnusium bicolor. Next base: position 37,892 of record JANEYF010000323.1, on the reverse strand, counting down.
TGTATTTCCAATATATTTTATAATCAAATTAAATGTTCATAATGACTGCTATACGCATCTTGACAATAAACAAGGCGATCTTTAAATTCTCAGGATGACATTTTGTACGACCTCAGGGCTTACTTTGTGAGTTATTTCGGTTATCCTATTTTTTAAATCTACAATATTGTGTGGTCGATAACATACACTTTTGATTTTAAATGCCCAATAAAAAATAATCAAGAGGGGTCAAATCGAGAGACTGAGGTGACCAATACTGCCGTGCTAAGCTTAAAGGGGGGTTATCTCCTTATTTTATGAAATGGAGAATAATGACTTTAAAGTTAAAGCTAAATTCCAAACACTTTAAAGTTAACTATAAGCAAATAGATGCGTTTTCTTGTATTACAGAAACAAAACTTAAATTTTAAAGTGTGTTTCAGCAATTTTTTTAAATTTTAGCTATAAGAAGGTAGATACCACTTTTTTGTTATGTAATATTAAAATATTATTGTAAATGCCACTTTTATAATCCATTAAAAATTGCATATACCACTTTTAAGATAAGTTTTCAACTAAAAAATTCATGGTATGTATTATTAATTAATTGGTAATATACATTAAAGCTGTGTCTAGAAATAAGTTTTTATTATTTTTATAATAAGTAGGTATAAAAAAACACAAATTAGTCTTCAGTAAATAAACTTGTTGCTGTATTATTAACTGGAATATCCCTCCAAAACTTCAAGCGGCTCTCCGGCATGACGGAAGATAAGTTTTTGAGAATAGAGAGTTTTCTCTCTTCTGTGATACCTCTCACAGGTCTTCGATGTTTTGGAAAAGCTGCCCCATTTTTAGACTGATCGTTTTTTTAAAAATCTAAGCAGAATTCTTCGTCTGCTAGGAAACTCGTCTTGTATGTCAAAGTGCAGTCTCCTCTTTTTTGCTCGGATTTGAATGATATCTTCAAATACACCCTAGGCTGTTGCTTCTTAAGTTTATAAATAGAAGAACTGTCTTCCCATTCATAAAAGTTTTGCGCAGTTATCACATTTACTTTCTTGGAATTTGCGTTTTGAACCACCGTAACAAAGTCTTGAAAATCATATAATTTGGGTATTCTTTTCATAGACAATTCCACCTGGTGGTGAAAATTGTCCGCAGACATAAAAGTATGCCCAGGTTCGAAGTATTTTATTGTAATATTATTCGCAGATATTTCGTCCGAGTTAATAATGTAAATTAAGAAAGACAACAGTGTCCAGTTTTTGTTCTGTGAGGAACAATTGTCTACCCACAAGACAATATTCTCGTAATCACGCATGTTCAAAAAAAATCATAATATGTGCTAATTATGTCCTCCTTATTCCTCCCTGCTAAAGCTTCATGCCACAGAATGGCAATTGGTATTAAGTGTTTTTGTTTCGTACCCAATGGTACAAAATATTGATTAAATACTATAAGTCTTGGGCAAAATATCACCTTTTTAAACATATCAATTCTAGGGATCATGATTACCTTTTCTAGGTCGCTAGAAAAATATACAGTACTTGTGTCCAAGGAGTCTCACAATCTGCACAAGGATTTTCTTTCGTGTGCTCTGGATTATGCAGTGTAAAACTTTCGCAGCTTTCGCATTCCTCATGCCCCAGCCTTGTAAAAGAAATGTTCATTTCTTTTTAAACTATATTTCGGTATACCTCATAAGAACAAGTATGTTTTTCTTTAAAGTCTGAGTACATAGACTTAATAGTTAAATCACTAGGAAGATAGTGTTTGTTTGGGGCGTGCTCTCGCCGATAATGAGACACCGCAGGATGAAACGTCTCTACATGTGCTCTAATAATATCTCTATCAATTCTTGGAGTTTTACGGTGCTTCCCTTGTTTGTTACCTTCATGGCAAATAATATTTCCATTTTTTGCAAAACAGTTCTGAATGATGCGGTTGTTACCTTTTTTTATATCCCAAAGTGGCCAAGAAAAAGGATTTACAAACTTCTGATATTTCACCACGTACAGTTTTAAAGTGGAACTTAAATGTTCTGTTACGTCTAGAGTTGGCTGGACCTCTATGGCGTTTAACACCTTGGGCTGTAATGGAATTTGAAACAAAATTTCTTTTTTCCGTAAAAGACATTTGCCAGTACTGGGAGTTTATGTTTTTTCTATCATCATCCGTGAATTTGGTGCTACATTTCTTTTTACAAGCGTCCTTACATGGTGATTTTGGAAAGTATTTAATTTTTTGTTCGGCAAATTTTTGCTCTTTTCTTACTGCTAATGGTACTTCTAAATGTTTGCGCTTTCTAACTTCGCCCTTTTTTGTATAACCTTTCACCGAACACAAAGTTTCTGTCAATTCAGATTGTTTTTTCTTTGTAACAATCAATGGAACATCGTCATCTGATGAATCTAAGTGATCACTATCGGCCTCAAAATCGGGATCGATCACCGAATCATCCGAATCGAAATCGTTGACAAGTGCACATGCTAAATCTGGTTGTTTATCGGAATCGCCAGTTTCATTTAAATGCGAATCATTAGCAGCCAAATTAGAATGTATAGTCGAGATATTGGAATCGTTCAAATACGTATCCTCAAATGAAGAACGTGTTAAAATATCAGAATCTGCAGACATCGAACCTAAGCCTCCAACAGGATGAAGATGTTCATGATGCAATGTTGAGGCACCGTTAAATTTGACTGTTTGCAATTCAGTATACACCAATATCTCAGATTTAGAGCTATTCTGATTCACATCTTTGGGATTGGTTTTTATATCAGTATTCATATCGAGGGCCAGCTCAACCATTCTCTTAGTTCTACTGCTCCCAATCATATTGCCTAAAACAACACAGTTTATTACTTTTTAAGTTTTTACGGCATCGGCAGGACTGAAGTCTCTCTTGGCTTCAACAACTAACACGCGGATCTCAATCCAGCAGTTTAACTACGCCAACTCACCACATATTACTATTAATTATTATTAATAAATAAACCAACGCAGAAAAACTGTCATTCCAATATATAATTTTAAAATATTCAAAATTCCCGCCTAAAGAAAGTCAACCGACATTCCAACAATAACCTTAGATACTGATAAATAATCAAACCAAACTATATTAAGTTGATCTGCATTATATCTCTATTTACTGAATGATAATAACTAAATTAACATTAGTTGAAATATTTATTACTTACCAGTTAAAGTTAAATTCACTTTTATTAAACTAAAACTTACAAAACACTTCGTAATCACTAACTGAAGAGATAAATTTATTATAATATTGTAATACAAGTAACTCGTATTAATTGTGCCTCAGTCTGCAGTCTGCTTGTCGTGTAAATACTACAAATAACGAATAACTTTACTTAACTTAAATGTGGTATCTCCAGCCTTTTTTAGATGTACCACTATATAGGCAAGTAATGGTGAATACCACTTTTAAGCTTCGTTGTCTTAGGGTTTTATGGACATACCACTATTTATTTAGTGCAAATATTTCGTTTTCATAAGGATTTATCACTTTTAAGCTAGAGAAAAGAGTGTAAAATATATTTCTAAACATGCCTATGAACGTATCTCCATTTTGTGTAAAAATGGAGATATCACTTTTAAGCTAAGCACGGCAGAATAGTTCTACGTTTTCCAATCCACCTGCTAGGGAAAACTTCTTTTATAATTTCTCACTCTACGTGAATAATGCGGTCGAGCTCCATCTTGTTGGTACCAAATAGACCTGTCTATTTCATTTGGTTAATTAACATCAGGAAAAAGTGTTTTTAATGTAGGCACTAAAAAGTTCGTCAAAAAAATTTATATTAACATCACCGTTAACTGTGCCTTCAAAAAATAAGGGCCAATAATTTGATTATTAATGATACCAGCCCAAATGTTCACTTTTTGAGAAAATTGTGCATGAGCCTCCATCATCCAATGAGGATTTTTTCTGCTCCAATATCGACAGTTCTGGCGGTTTACCGTTTCGTTTAATTGAAATGCGACCTAATCAGAAATAACAGTTTTGTTTACAGACTGCAAATCTGCTGGCATTCTGTTCATCATTAACTCACAGAATTCTGGCCTTCGATCAGGATCATCCTCATTTAACTCCTGAATCTTAAGGCTTTTTGACTCATCTTTTAGTGTCTCCTTTAAAAAAACTTTCTGGTGGGTACAATTCTGTATTAAAAACTTTAAAAACAGCAACAGATCAGTTTCAATTTTTCTTCAAAACCAATCATTTAGCACAAAATACCTCAACAGAGTTTACAAGACATTCACAAAATTTTAGATTTCAAAATTAATTTTTTTAGTAAATAATATCCCAAATTTAGAAAACTTTATACTGCTGAATAGAGAATCAAAATCTCTGAGGTGCCGCACGACCCCCTTCCTAATTTAAAATTTACAGGCGGGTAGTCATAATTCAGTGGGGGTGAACGCGGGGAGTATTATGCACATACCATAAAACGGCAATTTCAAATTAAAAATCGACCTGTCAGGATTTTCCTAAGAGTTCATAATTACGCTTAAAATGAATTTGTTCCATACATATAGGCCGTGCTGTATATTGGTTACCATGTATCCAGTCAACAATTATTTAATGCATGACAAAATGAGATTCAAATAAACGATTTCTTACTTCATTTAAAAAAACTTTAGTTTTTCACAAAGAAATAAGTGCCTATTTTAAATTAATGTACCAGAGATGGTAAAATAATAATAATAAAAAATAATAATAATAATGAGTGGTCAGTAGCAGTAAGATCTTATTAAACACGCAGGTCTATCAATTCACTATTACTACACGGGATGTATTATGGTTAGACAGTATGTTTTATTCGCTTTTTAGATGTCGGCAAAATTTACCAACACTGCCCATAGTTTTGCCGGCAATGTTGTTTGTTTGGAAATTTTAAATATTATTTGGTGATAACCTAAAATCAGTTTTTTTTTTTAATTTTAAATCAAACGTTTTATATTTTCAGTAGTTTCAGTAGATTTCTTTTCTAGTATGGAGGTGACGTTACCAGAAGGATGAAGCTCTTAGCACAACAAGCAGCTGGAAAGAAAAAGATGAGAATGGTTGCAAATGTTTCATTACCAAGAGAAACTTTTATAGACGTATTGAAGAAATAAATTTTAATAAATATTAATAAAATATGTATATTTGTTATTTAGTACCATTCCAGATGCCTGCATATATATATATATATATATATATATATATATATATATATATATATATATATATATATATATATATATATATATATATATATATATTCTTAAACTTCAAGGTGTTGGAAATAAAACGCTCTTAATTCTGTGACGGTTGCGAGCGAACTAACTTTTTATTCTCTGAAAACATATCTCACCAAAAACCACAGTGCTGCCACTATTTCTAAAATATAACTACAACTAATACTACCAACATAAGATTTTATAAGATGTTGAATATTCCAACACCCCCACTCAACATTTTTTAAAAATACCCAGCATTTCTAAAAACTTACTATGTTTCTCTGAAACTAAAGATTTTGTTAAAACATCAGCCAGCATTTCGTCTGTCGACAAATACTTAACAGATACAAACTTATTAGCTACAGCTACAGCTTCTCTTATGAAGTGATATTTGACATCTATTTGCTTTGAGCGTTTGTGGTAAACTGCATTTGTTGACAAACTCAAAGCACTTTGATTATCATTGTAAGTAATACACAACAAATTTCCCGTTAATTCATACAATAAATTTTTAATATATAGCTTCTTTTGCAGCCTCGGAAATAGCCATGTATTCTGCCTCTGAGCTAGACAAGGCTACACTTTGTTTTACACTAGCATAAGAAATCACAGAACCACAAAGCTTGAACACATAACCCGTATATGATTTTCTGTCTATTGAACAAGTTGCCCAACTAGCGTCTACAAAACCTTGTAACTCTGTGCTTTCCCTCGAAAAATGTAAAGACATACTTTTAGTACCCTTTAGGTATCTCAAAATGCGCTTACAGGCCCTCCAGTGATTCTCATTATAGTTTGAATTAAACTGACTTAAAAAACGTACTGAAAAGGAAATATCAGACCTAGTAAGCACAGCTAGGTACATGAGACTATCTATTAAATTTTGATAACGTACATCAATTTTATTTCCACTCTCTAAAAGATAATCCAATTTAGGTTCAGTGGAGTTTTTACAGGTTTACATTCAGTCATGTTGCTTAAGTAACTGATCAATAAGTTTTCTTGACTAAAATTATAGTGTTATTTGCCTTATCCACATAAACCTGCATACCCAAACATTCTTTGATTAAACCTAGATCTTTGATTTTAAATTTAGACCCTAATTCTTTCTATAAAAAATCAGTTTCTGATTGATTATTTGAAAAAACGTATAACGCAATTATTGTTATCGTTTTATCCTCATGATTTTTTATAAATAAGCAAGGCTCTAAATTTGAGTTTTTGTAATCTAAACAAACAAGAGTATTGGTTACTCGATCTTTCACTTCCAAGCCCTCGAGGCTTGTTTTAAGCCATAAACAGCTTTCTTTAATCTCAAAACTTTATATGTACCTTTATCTGAACAATTATAACCATCAGGAATTTTCATAAAAATCTCATTTTCAAGGTAACCATTAAGGAAAGCTGTTTTTACATCCAGATGGATGATATCTAAATCTAATTTTACTGACAAGGCCATGAGAAGTCTCAGTGTAGAATGTCTTATTACCGGAGAGAAAGTTTCATCGTAATCAATACCAGGCTTCTGCATGAAGCCTTTGGCAACTAAACGTGCCCTGTACCGCACTTCACCATCACTTGAAACTTTTCTTTTAAACACCCACTTTGCACTAATGTTGCTCCTCTTGGTAGATCCTGGAGTTCCCATGCCTTGTTCTCTTCAAAAGAATCCAATTCCTCTTCTATTGCACGCTTCCACAACTCGGAATCTGGCCTCGATAAAGCATCTGTTACTGACATTGGCTCGTCTTCGAAATTACTCTGATCTACAGTCATAAAAGTTATGTAATCTTCCATGTTTTTTGGTTTAGCTTTTCTACTCGATCTTCTGATATTTTCAAACTCAGGTTCTGATTCTTCATTGATATAATCTTCATCTGACATGTCATGAAATATTTCCGATTTTTCAGAAACAGAACTTTCTTCATCCTGATTAATATTTTCATTTACCCCCACTGAATCAGACATTTCTGGAATTTCAAGCTCGTTATTTACTGGATGATTTTTACTTCATCAACTGAGCTTGTGTCTTCAGTGACAACAACGTCTCGACTAATCACGATGTCATTCTTCTCAGAATCATATAATCTATAACCCTTCATGATATCACTATAGCCCATAAAAAACATCTTTTTTTGCTTTCTTATCCCATTTAAATCTCTTCTGCTTGGGGATTTGTACCATTGTTTTACTACCAAAAATCCTAAAATCACTAATGTTAGGTTTTTTATCTGACCATACTTCATACTGGGTTCTATTATTCAGACCAGAAACAACACTTCGGATTCTGACATACACAGCTGTGTTAGCCGCTTCGGCCCAAAATCTCTTTTCCAACTTGGCATCAGACAACATGCACCTGGCCTTCTCAACTATTGAGCGATTCATTCTTTCAGAGGAACCATTCTGCTCTGGTGTATACGGTGCAGTTCTTTAGTGAATAATCCCGCTTCTTTCTAAAAATTGCTTTAAATTATTATTACAAAATTCTTTACCGTTGTCCGTTCTTAGGATTTTTTATTCTTCTTTCTTGTTGATTTTCAACCACATTCTTAAAAATCACAAAATTATTATATACTTGATCCTTTGACTTTGGAAAGTATATAAAAACCATTTTACTATAGTCGTCTTCTAATAGCAAGAAGTACCTGGCACCACCAATTGAAGTAACCTCCATAGGTCCGCACACGTCAGCATGTAAAATTTCCAATCTTTCACATGCTCGACTACCTCGGTTTGGCAACGATAATCTAGCTTGCTTTCCTTCGTTACATACTTCACAATAAATGATTAAGCCTATTTTTCGACTGTCGCTGAATTGTAGTCCTTCAACTGCTCCATCTTTCATTTTCATAAGATCGGAACTGTTTATATGGCCTAACCTTCTATGCCATATACTACTTGGAGCGGTAGCTACTTGTGATAAAAAACATTTTTCTCCTACGGTTGTCTGAAGCTTATATACATTATTAACCAAGTTAGCTACTCCAATCAGCTGATTCTGCTTGTTAATAATTTTACAATCACTGGAATCAAAAAAGGACTTCGTTGCCATTTTTAATGAGTTGACTCACTAATAACAAATTTGTGGTAAGCTGGAGAACACATACCATATCCTTTATCGTAACCTCAAATTCTTGATTTTTAACTACAGTTTTAACCTTCAAATCGCCTGAACATTCTACAGGGACCTTTTCTTTATTGGCAACAACAATCTCTTTCATACCAAGATCATTGTTCACATTTGTTAACCAATCTCTATTCGGCGTTAAATGCACACTTGCACCCGAATCAACGTAAAAATCTTTGTCACTAAACCCACCACTTAGAAAAATCGCACTAAAGGCGTGATTCTGTCCATTATTGTTAAAAGGGCAATTTGTTCTGTAATGTCCCATCTTTTTGCACTTGTAACACTGGACTTTGTTTTTGTTTGATCTGTCAGCTGGCGACTCGGAGCACCGCAGCAGGTGCTGCCATCTTTTCTACCGGACTGGAAATTTTTATTCTTTCCGTTAGTATTGCCTCTATTACCAAAACTGCGGTTTCCTCCATTACCAACTGCCAAAGCGTTTCCTGTTTTATCGACTTCCATGTCGAGAAGTTTTGTTTTAATGGAATCAGATGTAATGGCAATGCCGGAATGCTCTATTGCCATGGTCATTGGTGAATATTTTTCGGGCAGTCCCGCCAAGAGTAGAGATCCTATCCACTCTTCATTAATTTTAAATCCTGTACCTTTTAATCTCTGTGCTGTTTCTACAATTTGGTTCACGTACGATGCCATATTGTCGCAGTCATCTAACCTCGTGGAGATAAGCAGCCTAAGGAGACTAATTTTTCTGGTGAATCCTGCATCATCATACAACGATTTTAATTTTTTCCATAATTCTGATGCCGTTTTTGCCTCTTTTATGTGCACATAAAGGCTGGGATCAATGGTTAAAATTAATTTTGTTTTAGCTTGACTATTTTTCGTTGCATAAATTTCGGTTCCTTCGATGCACGCCATGAGTCCATCAAGTATTAAAACATTTTCCATTGCGAAAGACCAATCATCATAATTTTCACGGCCTTTTAGTTTCTGAACACTCGCGATGAAACTACTGTTTGCCATTTTTATTAAAACTTATTTCCTTACACAATTAAAATCGTATACTCACAAAGAACAACACGTGGTCTGGTCCCATAACCTGTTAAAATTCAAGGGTTGGAAATAAAACGCTCTTAATTCTGTGACGGTTGCGAACGAACTAACTTTTTTATTCTCTAAAAACATATCTCACCAAAAACCACAGTGCTGCCACTATTTCTAAAAATATAACTACAACTAATATCACTTAAGTTTTTTTAAATTTTTAAATTTTCTACATATATATATATATATATATATATATATATATATATATATATATATATATATATATATATATATAAATATTTTTAATTTTAAGCGGATTGCAGTCATGTGACAGGTAATAAAAGAAAAACTCTTTTTTCTGTTCAAGCTTTCGAAACTTTTATTGTTTCTTTAATGGAACTCTATAATAAATTATGATTAATTAAACTAAGTTATGGAAAAAATTTAAATAGTACTTACGAAAGTGAAGATAAAGTTAAAGTTGTATTCATTCAGAAAACTACCAATATTTCTTGACAAATTATGAAAAAAACACTAATAATTAATTGTTGGTAATTTACTACCACTACTATGTAAAATTAACAACATTATGAATGGATGACTAAGGGTCCATATTGATTGAAATTCTTAGAATTATAATAGACATGTATATTTTTATGAAGTAAAAAATATACATGTCTATTATAATTCTAAGAATTTCAATCAAAATGGATCCTTAGTCATCCATTCATAATGTTGTTAATTTTACATAGTGAGTGGTAGTAAATTACCAACAATTAATTATTAGTGTTTTTTTCTATAATTTGTCAAGAAATGTTTGTAGTTTTCAATGAATACAACTTTAACTTTAACTCACTGTAAGTACTTTTTCACTTTTTCCATAACTTAGTTTAATTAATCATAATTTATTGTAGAGTTCCTGATGAAGAAACAATAAAAGTTTCGAAAGCCGAACAGAGAAAAAGAGTTTTTCTTTATTACCTGTCACATGACTGCAATCCCCGCTTAAAAATTAAAAATATTTGTTTCTTAACATAGACAACGTCTAATTCCCTCTCTGAATATATATATATATATATATATATATATATATATATATATATATATATATATATATATATATATAAATAATGTTTAAATATGTATATAAAATATATATACATAAATAGTGGGGATGCAGTTATTAGGTGGCTAAAATTCAATTAAAAATCTGTTTTTTATCAAGCTTTCGGAAAAATTTTATTCCTTTCTCAAGATATCTAAAAGTATAGTACATTATAATATTAAAAAATTATTATTAATTATTGTAATACTTACAAACGTGATTAAAAAGATGAAAATGAAAAACATGGCATACAAATTGTTATAAATAAAATGTGTAAAGATCAGGAAAAAGTAAAAAAGTAAAATATGTCAATTTAAACAATTTAATTAAAATATATAAAAGTTGTAACAAAACTGTTACCAAGGATGTTAAACAATTTTTCATAAAAATATATCAAGGCAACCATAAACAACTAGTAAAATTTTGATAAATTAAAATTATGATCGTCTTTTTAAATCATTATTAAGTTTCAAAATGTAGGTATAAATTTTACTAAGATTATTAAGATCAGTTCTTTTGTTTAAACAATTAGGTTCATTATTTATATATAACATTTCCAAAATATTCTTTTATGATAGTTATTTTCAATATCCAAAATTGTAGTATCTATATAATTAAACGAATGATCCATTAGATGAAAATGTTTAGCTAAAGCACAAGAATTAGTAATCCTCCTACAATCACTTTTGTGAGAAGTAATGCGGCCTTGAAGATTTCGAGATGTTTTGTTGCAGTAAGACGTCCCAACGCCCAGATCACCGACAGACCTATTTTCATATACCTAAAATTTTGTCGCCGGATTATATGCAACCGGCTTAATTTTGATTGGCCAGAGCGCCGGAAAGAGGCGTAGCCGTCTTCGCATTTCCTATAAATACTAAACCAAACCCAACAAACGCTTCTTGGCGGTTTTAAGTTCAGAACGAGAGGGTCACGTTTGGCATATGCAAACGTCCCAGACTGTATTCTACCAAGAAAACTCATTCTCAAGCATTTTATATACATTTTCTCCTATAAATCTTTTGATAATACTCTTATTTACCACAAATTACTGCAAGCACGCTGGACACCGGTTTCAGCTGTTCTGTATCAACTGTGTACTGTTTCTTTACTGTGTGTGCAATATACTGTTAAAAGTGAACGTGGTGTTTCCTTCCGCTTCTGTGCCGCTCGCTTCCCAGTGCAGCCGTTCCCAACGACTCGAGGCCGACGCCGGACGCAGGACAACCAGGTGAGCGCACGTTTACAGTGTGTATTGCTTTGTAACAGTAAAGACTTTGCCAAAGACATTCAGCTCCGCCGCATCACGTCGGACGCTGGGCTCTTTTTTAGTGGATTTTCTAAAACATAAGACAAGTCGGGTCGCTGCGCGACTGCTTGCTCTCCATCAACCTAACTTAATTTCTAGCATACTTTATAACTGTTCTATATATATTAAAGACATTAAGCTCCGCCGCAACGCGACGGCTGATGCTCACCATTTTTAGTGTACTTTCCAAAACTCAAGCCAAGTCGGGTCGCCGTGCGACTTGCTTGCTCTGCCACAGTGCTCTTTAGAACTTTTACAGCTCGAGCCAAAGACATTAAGCTCCGCCGCTCCGCGACGGCAGCTGAGACTTTTTTAGTGTACTTTCTAATTTTCACACCAAGTCGGGTCGCTGCGCGACTTGCTTGGATCTAGCCAGCCTAACTCAAATCTAGTGTAAAGACATTCCACGCCACACAGGCTGGACGCTTTTAAGCGACTTAGTAAAAATTTTGATAAAATTTTAATATTTTGTGTAAACATAGCCAGAGACTTTTTTACTTATAAAAAATTAGTGAATTAAATCGGACTATAGAGTATAGCTTTAAACAAGTGTGCACGCACCACCATAGCATATTTTCACCCCTTTTCACCTAGTGCAGTCATAGACACTTTGCTAATATTAAGTTTATGCCAGGAACGATTCCTTACATAAGTCATCAGGGTATTAGCGCCCTGTATAGGACCTACAAAAGATCTCTTACTAACAGCCAAGGTATTAGCGCCTTGGCCTCTATTTTTACTAACCCTCATCTCACCTCGGGGAGTATTAGCGCTCTCCCGGCTTCTCCAAGTCTTGTCACTTAGACACTTATAAGAAAGAAGAGAAGAAAGAAGTAATGGAGCACCCGAGGCCTATCTCAACTCTTGGAGCTGGTAGCCTCACAACCACGATCACTGCTCCTCCCACCACTAGCACTGTACCTGCACACAACGTACAGTTTAGCCACCAAGGCTCTATCGATGAATTCCCACCACTGTGGCTTCACCATCAGTGGCACTGCAGAACACGCCATCTCGCCCAAGCACCGCGCTCCGCAGTGCCCCCATCATAACCTGCCTGAGGCGGTCGATTTGCAACATAGGCTGAGAAGTCTTGAAACTACGGTCCCAAACAACTACTCTCTGGAGGAATCCACAATTAGGCGTTCCCCAGAGCAACACCGAAACCGTAGTCAATTTTATACTCAGCTCCTGAAAAAGCAATTTTCTGATTGGCTCGCGAACTGAATATCACAATTATTGGATCCCCGCAAGGTGCTGAACCAAAGGCGTGGTCAACAAAAAATATTCAGGGGCGTGCATAGTTTGTCCTATATACACTTTATCACAATCTTTACAAGGGATTTTATAAATAAGATTAGAACACTGATTTTTTAAGAAGAGGCGTTTTAGTTTTAGAATAAAGTTGAGATACTGTTTTAATGTTCTTTTTTGCAATCTTAACATTATTGTCTTTAAAAACATTTACTAATTTTGGAGTCAAACTATCTAAATAAGGTAAAGATCTATAAAATTGTAGTGTTATCATTATTATTAATAAGGTGAACAGGTTCAGTAATGTAAGTATTTGAATAGTTAAATAATAGATTATTAATTATTTTAACAGGATATGAATTTTCTAATAGAATATCTTTTAATTCTTGTAAACTTTCATTTTTTTAAAGAATGATGCGTAACTTTGATAACTCTATTTTTCAAAGCTAAGATAAGTTAACCTTCATTTTAAAGGAATGATAAGAGAAAAAATTTATATAACGATTACTACTAATTGGTTTCCTATACCACCTAGTAATAATTCTATTCTCAATAGTTCTTATTAGTTTCATATCTAAGAATGGAACACTGTTATTAATTTCTTTTTGAACAGTAAATTGTATGTTCTTATCAATACTATTAAAAATAGAAAGGGTAATATCTATTTTGTCATAAGGAACAGAAAGGATTAAATCATGTGTCATTATGTTTTATTTCTTGAAATCAAATAAGTGAAAATATCTTAGTGGCATTGTAAATTTATTTTTCATTCTCTTCTGTGGTGTTAAAAAGACTGTTTTTTCCATAATCCCTTGCTGTACAAACAGGACCAATACTGCAAACAAAATGGAACATACATCACATTTTTATAAAACAAATTCTTGGGCAAATCCATTGGGTCCGTAAACAAAGCTGCAAGGATCAAGTTGTATCATTTTCTTCAGAAGTTATGTAAGCAGGTGAATTATAAGTGCTCCTTACATGGTACAAAACAATTATGACCATTTTTTTTCCATAAAGCGATAAAGGTAAAATAAATACTTTAATATGCATCAGTAATTTTCTTGGACATACTTGAGAAAACTACGACCAAAATTTTTTTGAAATAGTACACCCTGCATATTTTTACACACAGGGTGAGAAAATAAAGTAAAAGAACTATAAATTGATTTTATATTAACAAAAACAAATTATGGTAAATGCTTAAACTGTTCATTGACTATCCTCGGAGTGGCATGGAAGTTTTAAAGTTCCAACATGCATTTGTAACATGAGCCAACGGTCCACTGTTTGTCGGTTAAGCGTCTGCGTTTTTCTGTAAAGATATTCTCGTAATGCAAACATTATCGTTCAATATTAACAGAAGTAATATTCGCGAACTCGTAATAACTGCCGATATTGTTCACACGACTTCCGGTGTCAATATTCTGATGAATATAACGAAGTTTCACATAATCAGAATTTTTATGCATCAAGAAAATGAATTGTTGGTATACTAGATTGACTGATGTATCTATGTCAATTTTGAAATACTGCTTAGCACGTCGATGATTGCGAAAGTCTGCAAGCGTTCCAGTCTCTTTATAGCTGCTACCAGATTGTTAAACATATCATGCATAACCTTCAAATTGGCTTCTCTATTGGTCTTGGTCTAACTTTTTAGTTTGATTTCAAACATATACCGTCCGTTCCGAGAAAAAAGGCCTGCTCCCATATCTCTGGACATTTTTAAAGCATCGAATTAAAATTTACAAGGATAGAATAAAATTTTCTGCTCTATGTACTAAAGCCAATAATATAAGCCCACAAAAAAATCCAAAAGCGTGACGTCAGGTGACTTCGCAGGCCATTGAATTCGCCCATTAATACCCATCCAAAGTCCATTCGAACTCCTTTTTTAAGTATTTAACATTAATAGCAGCGTTATGCGCAGGTGCACCGTCTTGCTGAAAAATAATGCTGAGTAACTGAGCCAGAGCGAATTCCTCAATATAATTTTCCATCAAGTTCAAAAGCAGGTCATTATGTCTATCTGCATTCAGTTGCCCGTCAATGAAAATAGTGTCAATATAATCGTATTGCCAAGAATACCGCACCAAACATTTACTTTTAATCGTATTTGTAAATCTGTTTCAATTACGTTTCTAGGATTTTTATAGGCTCAATGAATGTGATGATTTCGGTTGAACATTCAATTCGAAAAAGTACTTTCATCGGTCCATAAGTGTTTATATAAAACAACGGATCCTGTTGTCTGTAAGAAATAGTTGCAGAATTCCAGTCTTCTTGCACTATCTTGCTCTTGCAAATGTTGTACTGGGGAATGCTTATAGGCTATTTTATGATGTTTATTTGAGAATATGATGAACAGTGGTTGCTACTATACTCGTATTAAATGAAAGTTCTCTTACCGAACTTCTAGGATTTTCTTTTAGACACAATAATACATTAAGTTCTAAGTTGGGTTTATTTATTTCATACTCACGTTTATCCGTCACTAAGAATCCAGTTTGCCTTAAAGTCTGCTCAAGTGTGCTAAATATTATTTTGTTGGAAAGTCGCATTGCACCAAATTGGTCTCTATACACCGTCTCTATACAATCACATTCATTAACAGTAATTCGCACACGAGTTAAATATTAGAACTGTCAAATCATACAAATATGTTTGTTTAATTTCCATAGGCGCCTATGTCTAGAAATGTTTTTTCAAATATCTCCGTTGTTATCGAAGATAAAGCTGTTAAACTTGATATGTGTATTCGGGAGGAAAAGCTGTAATCAAATATGTAAGAATATACAGGATGTTCTATTAAAAAAAACAATTTGAGTTGACTTCAAGTTCAACCGGAAGCTGAGTGGTGTTCCTATTGGCTTTATTAGATGGAGCAGACAATTTTATTCTAGCCCTGTAAATTTCAATTCGATGCCAATGATATGGTAGCAGGCCTTTTTCAGAACGGACGGTATATTGATGAGGTGATGAGATTTATAAAAGTTATTAGATATACAATAAAGCAACTTAACTATTACATATGAGTAGTATATGATGTATAATTAAAAAAATTATTAATAATAATTGCCTGAATTCGTTGTACGAATAAAATTAATATTATTGTAAGAGGTATAATACAAATTAATTTATGTGTCATGAAACTGTATTAAATTACATAGTCAAGATTTATTCTAGATTAAAATATTTGTTCATGATTATGTTTTGGATTAATAAATGAAAAAAAATGTTAAGACATGTTGAACCATTCATGGTAAGAAATGAGATGGTGTATTAAAAAAGAATAATGGACAGTAAATATTTTAAAATAAGGTGTATGTACAAATATACGATATATACATATATGGTATTACGCAGATAAACGTGGCGTCACGTTGTGAGTTAAACGGCTATAACCTCCTGTAACCTATAACTCCAGGCAGAATTTGCAAGGTTATTGTGTATAATTTTCTGTTTGGTCAAATTTTAATCAATGTATTTAAAAATTGTTAAAAATGAGGTGTGTTGTGTATGGTTCCGAACTAGCACCAAAGTGATGGGAATTGGCAACGGAACTTTAATAAGGTAGGCATTACATAGCTGTAATTAAATTTGCGACTTTAGTGTAAAATTCACGTTGTGGTATGTCCATGTAGTAACAATTACGTAAATTCTACTGAATTCAGGTACTGCATAGTTATTACACTTTCAAGTAACTGCTGCAGTATGTGCAACGTCGCGGATACGGCTCTGCATTACTTTAAAGCATTTTCAACTTTTAAGTGAGAATTAATAGTAATACCGACTGCACAGCGTTACCAAAGAATCACTTCAAAGTAATGATAACTGAAAGTATTTTATTTAAGGTTTCTGTAACGTTGTCGGGGCTTTAAAGTTGTGTAACTTTTTAGCGACATTAAGTTAACACTTTCTTATTCGGAAATAATCGAACATGGCGCCGAAAAGCAGTAAAACAAAAATAAGGATTTTCCGGCATTCATCGATCTTTCATAGAAAAGTTATGTTACAGTTAAGTGAAGTTAACAATTTAACAAATAATTTAATTGATGCGGAACTGACCCTTATTCGTTGAAATAGATAAATAACCAGGAAAGTTGTCGGGAAAATCGGATATTGCAGTGAAGAACCAAAGAAATGTTGAAATAAAGGATGTAATTAATTGTGATTGTTTGTGATTTACCATAATTAAAATTTCCCTCACTGAACAAATTGGTAAAATTCAGACAAATGAATAACTTAGGGAAGTTACAAAATTTACGAATACATGTGATTAGATGACAGAAAATATAGATAATAGTGTCTACTTTGAGTAATCGAGATTTTCATATTGAATTTTGTTGGTATTCAAAGTAAACCCTTCATTAATCATTTGTTTGATTTTCACCAATAACACTTCCACCTTTCACCTGTTGACGTTTAGTCAGTCATTAACGTGTTGCCAATCCAAAACTATAAAATTGTTTTTACCTATACTCCATTCATTTCATATAAGAATATAAAAAAATTTTAGAGAATTATGCACGACTGAAGGTCGACAAAGGATCGCTCTGCGAGCCCGGGTAAAAAAAAAGGTTTTTGCTTGTATGAAATGAATTGCGTATAGATCGGATCAGCCAGCTCTACCAAGTCGATAGGGTCGTAGATATGTGGGAACTTTGCAGCAACCTTTTCGCAGTAGCGTAGTAGAGGCCAGTTTAAAGATACCAAGGAAATTACGTGATTCGATGCATTTGCTACTTTATGATAAATGTAACTTTGAAGCGAAATAATTTTTGTTTTTGTCACTTCTATTAATAATGACAAATACTTTGTTGACGTATGAATCACTATTACCACTGTTACTCGAACTAAATTCGTCATTTTTCTGTTATTGCATGATTACGTCATATTGACATAGATAAAAATAAAATTCTGAAAAACATTTTTTAATTAAATATGGTCATTTGCAAACATCTTTTATAAATAGATCATTATTAATTCATAATACATAAACAAAAAATGTTTTCCATTAAAAATTTTTGCATTTTCGAGTGTAGACATAATTTTTGAACAATTCTTTTTTGAAAAAACAATTTTTTAGAGAGCGCGTTCTTTTTATCGAAGTATCATGTAAACATTTTACAGAAAACAAGTAGTCATTTTAATTTCCACACAGCGTGAATGCAAAACATCATGGTTTATTATCTACACATATTTCATTGAATCGATTTAACTTGGACATCTTGACTTCAAATTCGTAGTCAGTAAGTCCGATTGCAATACATTATATTTTGCTATTTGAACGAGAGAGAAAGCAAAATATAGTTTGATCTTGTACCACTAAAGAGCTGTTCAAAAAGTTGGTCATTTCTACTACTTGGTTAAGTTCCGTTTACTTAATAACCTAGTTGTCAATACGTAACAGGGAAGGTTACGGAATAGTAATTGCTACGTAATAACTATTCCCCATTTTGGTGAATGGTCGGTAGACGGATCGTTCCCATTACGTCATTAGTTGCGGAAACCTTTAAAGTTTCACTGATGGGTCGCTACTACGTAGAGACTACTAAATGTGCTGCTTGAGTTATGATGTAAAAATAACAAGAATCCCATTATTTTTAATTTGCGTAAGGCTAAATTCTCAACAATTACAAATTGAAATAATTACCCACTAAACAAGGAACCTCACATAATTACCGAAAGGTTGCTTGCGTTAGCTTATGTAATGTTTGAAAAAATAATGTACGGTAATATTGAATAAATATTACTAGAGGCAAATATTATACGTAAGATTACTGTTACCGTTATTAAAAATGTCACTATATATAATTTTTAAGTTTCAAAATATTTCAAAAATGTTACATATGTAATATTATTGCAATACATTTTTTAGAAACTTTACTATATATTAACTTTTTAAGTTTGCATAAATATTTCAAAAATGTTACATATGTAATATTATTGCAAGACATTTTTTAGAAACTTTACATAATTAACTTTTTTAAGTTTACAAAATATCTCTAATAGTGTTGGTGGTGTAAATTTTCGAGATTTTTTTATAAACTTACAGTTAATTGCAATATAAGTTTGCATAATATAGCAGAGTAATATTAAATTCCTTTTCTTAAACTATAATAACGTAAGAGGTATCGTAGGCCTGAAAACAGTAAGAATTAAATTTTTCATTTCATAGTTAAAAACAAGTTTTTTTAGAAGAATTTATATACAAGTGGGTAAAAAACATTTTTGAAAAAAAAATTAAAAAAAGGGGAAGTAGGTTGAAAACCGTTCAATTCAATCTGCCTCTAGCATTTCACAAGGACATCCGGCGGACAAAACGCCATCCCCATGTCAATGTTTTCTTCGTTTTTTTAATGAAGGTTTTTGTACGATAAGAAAGAAGAATAGGAAACAAATTCAGAAGGAACAGCTAAGGTAAGAATAAAAATAATACTATTAAAATTACTTTAACAATAAGTTGTTTTAAAACCATTTATGCATTTTGTAGTTTAGAGGATAATAGTAGAGTTACTCTTTAAATCAAATAAGTTGAAATAAAGAGTTATGCTAAATTTAAATAATAAACGTATGCGTTTTATTTAATAATATTAAATTTCAAATTCTAACCTCAACGTATGAGTAGTAAATTAAGAATAAGTAATATTTTTTTACTATTTAAGGCTGGACTTATTGTTGATCATAAAAAGAAATGTTTTAAAAAATTGGTAAAGGTATAATACCTAATTATCATTTACCATCAACAAATAGGTAAAATCGAGTGTGAAATCAAAAACGATAATTCACACTGAAGTATAGTATGTACAGGTAGTTAATCCAGTAAAAGTACCAAATCAGTAAAATTTAGGTTAGAGCGTAATGTTGTTTGAAAAGTTTTATTGCCATACAAAAGAGAGTCCTACAGATACACTGGAGTCTGAACCACTTCTTGCGGATAATTTTCATTTATAATTAAAAATTATTTTGGACTACATGGGGGTTGGTCTTGCACTATATAGGACAGTAGGAACGTGGTTCAGGATTTGGTTAAAGATATGAATGTAACAACAGTTGAATTTGGTTCAAGCTAAACTTGAGGACCAGTTTGTACAACTGGCTCTTAGATAGTTCCGCTGCTAGATAGAGACACAAAGCACTAAGGTTTCCTTGGTTTCAGAGGGTTAAGTACAGGAATAACTGGGATGACGATTAAAGAAAAAATTTTTCAAGTATAAGTGAATAAAGAAGTATGAAAAAAACAAAGTTGAAGCAAAAATTTGTAAATAAAAAACTGATATAACCTTTAAAGACATGGCTTGCTTGATATTGTAAATTGTAAATACATATTGTCGAAATATTAATAATTAACATTTTCCACAATTATTGTGACATTCTCTAAATATTGACATGTCTACGTATTATTGAAGTAATTGGTAAATTAATACCATTAGTATCTAAAAATATTTTATTGCAGAAGTCACTTTGAAAACTATTTCAAAGCTATCGAAGAAATATTTAAGGACTCTAGTTCACGAGAAATGATTAAACCACCAATTAGAGGCCAAACAAAAGTTTTTGAAACATTCCATAGCAAATCCACCACCACCATCCAAACGTTTTTCACAGTTTACTTCAAAGAATACTTGACAACTGTAAGCTACATTAATAATAATAAAATAGTCAACAATGCCCCATAAATGTGTAACTAAAAAGGATTTTTAATTAGGTTATGGTTATGAAATTTGAGAATTGCAAATTGAAAGATTTTCATTTTATAAAATGAAATCTCAAAATTGTTCCTACCTAGCGCAATAACATAAATGAACAATCAAATAATTAAATTTTTTATTAAATTATTTTATTTCTTCTAATAATACAAAAAAAATAATAATTTCCAAACATCGCTCTTTACAGTGAGAAATAAGAACTGCAATCACAAGAAGAGCAGTATGTAAAGAGGGAAGGTTTTTTTTTAATTCTTTTTGTTCTTGTTTTTACAACAGAGATTAAATAAATTTGGTTTTGTAAATTAAATGTGTCCTTCATAGACAAACACAAAATGGTAGGAGGACTTAGATAAAAGGTCCTTTCCGTCCACGAGATAGACGGTGAATTGAGAGAGCAAATTTTAGAAGGGTAATAGTTAGCAAATTTGGGAATAATCGAAAATTATGAGTAAAGGGTAGGATTTTAAAAATGTGAGGAAGAAGGTTGAGGAGAAGAATCTAAGAATTATTTTAAATTTTTAAAAATGTAAAGGAGGATCAAAAAACCTCTGGGTGCGGAAATTGAACTTTTTTTTCTGGTGCTGAAAAAAAAAATTCAAAACGACCGGAAGAACCCAGGTAAAACACCCTCTATACAAAAAAGGCAAAGAGGTTTAAAGTATATTTGTGTTAAGACAGAAAAGAGAAAAAATTAATGAACTTAAACAAGTCGGGCGGATGGGAACAAAGACAAGGTAGTTTGCAGACATTGTGGATTTGTGGTGCAAAAAGGGTCCCCACATTTTTTTTAAAGATTGAAAATTTCCCAAATGGGGAAAATTTCTATGATTTTAAATTTCATTAAGAATTTTTTTTTATGAAGTTACAACCATTGTGAAATTTTATTGTAAAGTAATTTTTCATTGTGCATATTCAAAATTGATAACTTGTAAAACTTTTCAGAATTTTATAATGTCTAGAAGTTTCTCTCTGATAATGAAAAATAAAAAAAAGCGAATATTTTACAAATCGTCTAAAAAATAATTTTGTGGGTCAATCATTTTTTGCAACTTTATTTCGCCAAGGCGCTTTTTCTGCAAAGCTTCTCTCTTTAGTTGGGTTTGGATCTCATGCTCCAATACCAAGATATGATATACTCCAAATGTCACCATCACTGAATTAATTGAACTCACCCTATATACAAGCAACTAGAAAATGCAATATTTTAATAATATTGCTAATGTACAGTAATGAAATATTACTTAAAGCATTAATCTTAAAAGTTTATGCCAAATTGAAAACATAAAGTCAATGTAATATTACAAAAAAAGTAGTGTAGGTGTATAAATAAGTTTACTATTTCAATATTGCTGGAAGTTATCAAACTAAATATACTGTATGATGACAAAATAAACATTTAAAATGTAAGTTTACGTAAAGCTTATAGTATCATTTATTTTAGTTTAATCTACCTTAAAAATGTAATATTTACTTCCGTAATATTACTGCAGTGCCAATAAGGATGTAATGTAAAGTTACAATCACCTTATTGTCAAATAAAACGTAACCTTACATATCGCCTGTATAATTTTCAGTAAGATTGCATCAATATTACTTTGCTTAGTGGGTAGCTTACTAAAAGTGGAAATGTATTTCTTATAAAACTTATTTTCATTTATGGAAATATTTGTATAAAATAAATGTATTAAATGCATCGTTTTATTAAATTTTATAATCAATGTAATCTCGTTTTAATAAATATCAAATTTATCATCTAAAATGTAATAATTTAATTTGCCGTTATAAAATTACTATTACAATATAAGCAGTGAACACATAATGAATAAAAGCCATAAAAACAAAGTTCCTAACAAACAAACTGATATTAGATTCGACAGTACGGTATACATTTTAAAAATTTTTCACTTAGTGACGTCATGCACAAACTGGATGAAATTTGAACCGCTACGTATCACACCTTGTATTTTACTATAGCGCGTTGTCAATAAAGAATGATTTAACAGACAAAGTAAGGCGTATAAAATTAAAAGTATAAAGACAAAAAAAAGATGTATTAATGAACATTAGTGGAAAATCTCATGAAAAATGTGACCGACAAGAAATGAAAAGTGAAAACAAATGAAGGTTGTTAATTTAACAAATTGTTACGGTTTATTTTACTCCTGATTCGTTGTCATGAAATAGTAATATACGATACCTCTTATATATATTGTAAAATAGTTTATTGCTATTTATTTCAGCAAACCACTTAAGAGGTTATAAGTTGTTTATTTCTTTCAGGCGCAGGTTGTCACTTTACGTATATTTAGTAATTTAGGGTTTATTTGTACAAGGCAACAATTCGGTTGAGACATAGGCGCGCGCGCGAATATAACACCACTGTTATCCTTCTAAAATGCATAACCAAACTCGTCGTTAAGATAAAGAATTAGAACAAACCTGAGAGTGTAAAAACAACAGGAGGGAATGACTCATTGCTTTGGAATCAGGCCGTACATTTGTTGGTTAGAAATTATGTAGTGTTTTGTTGAGTATTAAATTTTGATTTATTACGCGAATTTTTGTATCTTGTAGATATTTGTTTTAATTTAGTGTATAGTGCCACCGAATAAATAATGGTGAGCTGTGTTGTGTGTGGAACCTCAAAAACTATGAAACCAAAAAATGTGAAAAATGCAATAACTTTTCACGTGTAAGTTTATAATATGTGCTATAAAATAATGTATGTTTATTTAGTAATATGAATCTATATTTTACGCGAGCAAAAATCGTGGCTTTTTATATTTATAAATAAATTAATTTTAAATGGTATTATGCTTTGTTTTGTTAGCAGTGGCGGAGATACCATAAAGAAATAATGTTGATTTTTTAAAATGGAAATTTAACAGTGACAATTTAAGGATAAACAAATTTTTCATGATTCTTATGTTTCAACTCAAATTTATAAAAAACGTGGTAATTGTTTTCAAAATCAGTGTGATATTACTGGAAAGACATTTCTGTATTTTAGTGGTTACTATTTTTTCTTTTTTTAATGCTATTAGTGAAATTCTTATTAGTTGTACATACTCTTTCAGTTTTTCCAAGGACCCACTTCAAAGGCAGGCTTGAATAAAGTTTGTTGATAAAACAAACTTGCAACCAACAAATATGAGTCTCATATGTTCAAAACATTTCGCAGATGATTTTTTTAGCTGTCTTAATCATTGTATTAATATTTTTATTATTTTAATTTTGTATTTTACAAGTTTCTTAATTTATGTGTTTTACTAAAATGTTTGCCTTATTGTACTTAGGATATTCTGACTTATGTAAATACTTTGTACGTTAACATCAATAAATTATTATTAAAATTGTGTTTTAGTATTTGTTTCAGTGTTTGTTAGACAAGTACATTGCTCGAGTGTTTATAGGCAAGTTTGTCAAAAGGAAAACAAAGTATATTTTATATATATAAATATAAGTGCGTTAATATTTGGCCAAGATATTTATTTTTCTCATTGAAAAAAAATTTTTTTTTCTATTGGCACTTCCTGCAAAAATTAGGTAATTAGTAAAGAAATTGCGAAATCCTGTCCAATATCACTAATGATATTCCAAATTTAATAAATAATTATTCATGATAAGAAAAACAGAAAAATTCTCATAAAATTCCTTTATTGGTGTGACCGGTTTCGTGAACAAGTAAATTTACTTCACATCATCAGACAGGAATTTTTTATAAATAAAACCAGGGTAGTCAAAATTAAAATAGTTTTGCAACATAGTCAAAAGTAAATGTAAATATAAATTTTGTATCTAAATTAACTTTCTAATAAAAATTATAAAATTAACGTGCTTTTTTTAACACATACATACACTACAACAGTTTAAAATCTGTAACCTTCCTACGTTAAATAATTATTGTAGGAGACACCACTGGAGATACGTCATTTTCGTCGGCGGCCATCTTGCTACACCGAGATGGTCCCAAGACAGAATGCCTTAGGCTCTCTCCTTGTATCTTTATACTTTCAGGAACAAACTGTCCCAAATAGCTAAATTTTATGTTTATAAGATCGGTTAAATTGCGGTTTTTCATTGTTACAATATTGATGCTCCCGTGTACCAGCCCAGGTGTTAGCCTATTTCACCATTTGTCTGGTTCTGTTCTTATCAGTGAATTTTATTTTAAATATTTGATATTATTTCTGGGATCCTCAAGTTTCAAATAGTTTTTTTTTGGGAAGTTTTTTTTTGCTTGGTTGAGAAGAAAAAAGGGTGCTAACTTACGTTTGATAGTGATCAACGCTTCCTGCGGGAAGAAAATTAAAATTGATTGTGAAATCATCCTTCGGGGATAATTTAATTTTCCTACAGCTTACGATTTTCATCGTTTTGGTTGTGACAGTTTGCTGCTGTTTGTTTTGAAGAAAATTGTAGGGATTTACGCGTTGTCACCTATCTCCACGTGTAAGTACCTAGTTTTTTTTCTTAAATTTATTGCAAAATCTATCATGTCAAGTATAGTGTCCTCTTGCAGTCATAAGAACAAGTTTGGGGTGCAAAACTCGCTAGTCGCAGGCAAGAATTATAGACGCTAGGGGTTCAGCCAGTTCCAGGTTACGTTACAGGGATGCTACTCGGTATTACGAGGAGTGAGGACTGAAGAGTGAGGAGACGTTCCTCCGGATGGCATATAAGCATTCCCTACAGTCATACGGAAATGGCAGTATTTCTAGCAATTTCATTGGCCATTTTTGAAGGGGAATTCGGCACCGTGAAAATAAACAAACTATAATAAAGGGCAAGGAAAATAAACAAACTATAATAAAGGGCAAGGAAAATCTTACTAACGAACTAAAAAATTCTTATTTAAAAAAAAAAATAATAAGTTTGTGATTCGAACCCTGGACCTACCGCGTGCTAGGCGAGTATCTTCTCTATCGTCTAACGAGTTCCTTGCTGACAAATCATTCCAAAAGGATTTAATACACTTTGACATGTCATGTAACTGCACATGCCCTGCGGCTATCTGCAAAAGGCCAATGTAATTGCTAGAAATACTGTCATTTCCGTATGACTGTAAGGAATGCTTATATGCCTCCGGATGCTTGTCGTTCGTATAAATCTATTTATTTTCCCCTGTCATCGTGCAATCCTCGGATAATTTTGAAACTTTACGGTACTGTGTTTATATGTTATATGTAGAGAGAAGTTATATAATACAAATTAGTTAGATGTTTCACTATAACTAAGATTTACAATTTTCTTTTGGGTTTGTATACCTCTAATGTTAGTTACGAAAATTCTTATTGGTAAGGCAAAATAATCGTATCATAATAACATTAACACATAATAACACATTATAACGCACAAGGATATAGCTATGTACTTGGGTAATATATATTCCTATCACTAAACATATTGGTAATCCGTATTTGACTATTTTGCCAAGCAGTTATACCTCTTTATTTTTTTGTTTTGTTTTTGCTGTTTCACGGTTAAATAAACTATTATTAATTCTATTCTTTTTCAAATTAGTATATCACACAACCCACCTTGCTCCACTCGATACGTTATTTTGGTACTTTATACTAATTTGATACTATTACGTATCATATTTTGAGCCGATTTAAAAAACCTCGCCCAGTCCCTGACTTGCCGGCGGTGTAGTGGCCTCCTACAATACCGAGGAGCTGCACCAAAAATACTAAATTTTGTTGCCCTTTGGGGAGCAGATCTTCCTCATAATTAACGGGTAAGTCCCGGGGTAACAAATGGCGCCATACGTGTTTGTTTGGTAAGGGTGTTTTGACCACTTATTATTGTAGCTATGAGTAGGTGATAAATAGTGGAGTAAGGTAGTTTTGCTAAATATTTAGAGGTTTGATAAAAAAAATTAGTAATATATTGAACTTGCACTTTAAATCTTAGTTTGAATTAATTACCAGATAAAATTTCATGTTTACATTTTTTTTTACTTCTCTCTAAGATAATATCTATTTAGTATATATTTTTTTTCTTCCTTTTTTTTCCCGAGTGTTTTAGATATTTAAAGTACCTATACTGGCTGTCCCCTGCATATAAGATATGCATTATAGGGTATATCTTGGTATATATTTGCGCTAATTAAATGTTTTTTTTTATCTACGCTTGGTGTATTATTGGTATGCTTGAAGTATTATTGGCATATAACATTCAGTTACTATTTCATGACTTTCTTTTAATAAAATAAGAGTATATACCGTATTATAGGATAATATATATATATATATATATATATATATATATATATATATATATATATATATATATATATATATATATATATATATATATATATATATATATATATATATATATATATATATATATATATATATATATATATATATATATATATATATATATATATATATATATATATATATATATATATGTATGTATATATATAAACAGCTTATTTTTATTAATGAGGATGCGGTCCAAATTTAGTTGGGTTAATAAAGAATACTCTTTTCTACTTTGCCAAGCTTTCGAAAATATTTTATTTTCTCTTCTCAAGACTACAAAAGAAGATAAAAAGGGTTCATAGTTACATGTAAAAAAATTATAAAAAAACGTTTTTTTACCTTATGCCAGTAAGTTGAGGTTATAAGTTAAAACTAACATCACGTTACACATTAAAATTTCACTATGCAATGTTAACATCTACTTTATGTTATTTAATACATTTTAATTGCTGCATAATGACCAAGTTAATCAAATAATAAGTAGGGGGATTCAACCCCATAGTGGATGTGCTCCACTACTCTAGTACATGTCAACTGGCAATTGGTTCAAATGCAAATTACTCTACACCACAAGTATTTCATACCAACTCACCAAACAATCCAACCAAAATATAACTAAAAACCGCGGGCATTTTCAAAAGTCCTACAATTTATGAAAAGTTTGAATTTAATCAAATTTTCCTTCAGACAGGTGTGCTTGAACTCGGTGGAGTCCACTCACGTGGCTAGAAAACCTCCTATATTGTCACTAAGTTATCTAGTTCCTGAGAACACTCTCCCGAATAGAACCAACCCTCTATCTGATTTAGTTTGTGAATTTGCAATGTAAACTTGGCCAGTTTTTTTCCTTTAGGACCGGTGCTACGGTCTCCGAATCGAACGTATTGTAAAGGACCACCCCCTTTGATTGTCACAGGGTTAATTCCCAGCAACACGCTGAAACCAAGACTGAAGCAACGACCGAAATGGAAAAAAATGTCCGTAACTTTATTTATTCAACTAAAAGGTGAAGCCTTCGTTGTTGGAAATAAATCAAAAGGTATATTCAACCCCCTATATTTGTCACTGGGTCTTTTTTGCCCCTTGCGTACTCCCCTCAACGTGTCTTTCATCTTTTATTTTCTTTCAAACACAGAAGTAAAATATATTACACTTCCTCTTCCCTATGTGTCTAGTTAAAAGAATGTAAAATAGAATTTTCTTACCCATTTGTTGTTCGTTAGGTTAGTTTTCTCTGAGCTCGGTATCACGGCTCCTGACCAAACGTCCTGTTGGAATTACCCCCCCCAATGATTGTCACAAGGTTAATTTCCAACATCACGTCGAGTGGTAAGGACAGCAACACCGGATTCAGCGAAACCTATCCATATTTTTTTTTCAATTATTAATTGATAAATTAGGTTAAGACCAAGAAGAGAAATATACTATACTTTTTTCTGTGGAACCAGTTCCGAAAAAGTATTACAATTACCTATAAGAGGCAAGGTTGGATTACAGTAGGAATTGCACCCTGAGTAGTGAATTGTCACTGATCCTCCATTCAGAGTAACACTCCACTGCACCACCCTAAGTCTACAAAAGTTAAAAAAAAGGATTTAAATTTATTAGTAAATTGTCAAAATTAAATGATTAACCATTTTTTGTTCTCCCTCCCCTATTCGTTTCATCATTGTGGAACCCAAGTCTCCAGACAGGAGTACAATCAAGGATGATCCCCCTATTTTTTGTCACTGAGTTTATCCCCGACAACAAACCTACCAAGAGCAAACGTCCCACATTGATGGAACCTGATTTGAACCTATGGATTGTTTTTACCCCCTTAGTTTTGTCATGTTGGGACCCAAGTCCTCAAGTGGAAATACAATCAAGGATGACGTCGAAATTCATCCCTGACAACAGACCCACTAGGGACAAACATCCCAAGATGGTAAGGCACAAATTATGTCGTCTACGTATTTTTTTAAAAACTCAAACCGGAACGGGAGATCTTTAGACAATCGTCTAACAGGTCGTCCATAACAAACTGAGCTGTTATGGGCGTCACTGTTGCGCCCATTGGTGTACCTAAAACTTGTTTGAAGAAGTTACCTTCAAACACATAGTAAGTTGTATCAAAAATAAAACCAACTATTTCTAGAAACGGCAAACTCTCGTGTGCATTAGCAGACCACTCAATTGCTACTGGACATAAGATAAATTTCAACCAACCAAAAATCCTAAATGTAGAAACTAATCTAACAAAAAAGACTTTTCCTTGAAATGGTAGAAATTAACAAGGAAAATAATACAATGAATAGGAGAACTGATATAGATAGTTTGAGTAGTATTTATTCATATTTGCTTCACATTAACAATTAAACCACATTTTCAAATTAAGTTTTGCCATCTTGGGATGTTTGTCCCTAGTGGGTCTGTTGTCAGGGATGAATTTCGACGTCATCCTTGATTGTATTTCCACTTGAGGACTTGGGTCCCAACATGACAAAACTAAGGGGGTAAAAACAATCCATAGGTTCAAATCAGGTTCCATCAATGTGGGACGTTTGCTCTTGGTAGGTATGTTGTCGGGGATAAACTCAGTGACAAAAAATAGGGGGATCATCCTTGATTGTACTCCTGTCTGGAGACTTGGTTTCCACAATGATGAAACGAATAGGGGAGGGAGAACAAAAAATGGGTAATCATTTAATTTTGACAATTTACTAATAAATTTAAATCCTTTTTTTTAACTTTTGTAGACTTAGGGTGGTGCAGTGGAGTGTTACTCTGAATGGAGGATCAGTGACAATTCACTACTCAGGGTGGAATTCCTACTGTAATCCAACCTTGCCTCTTATAGGCAATTGTAATACTTTTCCGGAACTGGTTCCACAGAAAAAAGTATAGTATATTTCTCTTCTTGGTCTTAACCTAATTTATCAATTAATAATTGAAAAAAAATATGAATAGGTTTCGCTGAATCCGGTGTTGCTGGCCTTACCACTCGACGTGATGTTGGAAATTAACCTTGTGACAATCATTGGGGGGTAATTCCAACAGGACGTTTGGTCAGGAGCCGTGATACCGAGCTCAGAGAAAACTAACCTAACGAACAACAAATGGGTAAGAAAATTCGATTTTACATTCTTTTAACTAGACACATAGGGAAGAGGAAGTGTAATATATTTTACTTCTGTGTTTGAAAGAAAATAAAAGATGAAAGACACGTTGAGGGGAGTACGCAAGGGGCAAAAAAAGACCCAGTGACAAATATAGGGGTTGAATATACCTTTTGATTTATTTCCAACAACGAAGGCTTCACCTTTTAGTTGAATAAATAAAGTTACGGACAGTTTTTTTCCATTTCGGTCGTTGCTTCAGTCTT
>JANEYF010000323.1:0-2500 GCA_029963845.1 Rhamnusium bicolor | reverse complement strand
TTTTCACAAAAATTGATGAGATTCTAATACAAATCACTTCAACTAAAAGTTACTTTAGCATAAAATATTTGTTGCTATAACCACTTCCAAAATAAATGTAAAATTTAAAAAAATTCGAATTCTAAAAGTGTGAGTTTAGCTAACCCAGGATTGAAAAATCGAGCCCTAGCATTCAGTTCATTCCCGAATTTATAATAACATTGGATGAAATAATTAGCTACTTAAACGATTAATTGCTCCACTTGAAATAATTTTTAAACATTTTGAAATACCTTTCAATGTGAGAAAAGTACAATTTTGACTTTTTCTTGCACCAATCAACATTTCTTTTTAAGCGTTTCATATGGAATGTACAATTAAAACTAAATTTTTCGATGAACAGTAAACTTTTTAGGGAATCTGGAGAGGAATTTAATGTTCCCTTCTCATTTTTTCAAAGTTTATAAAAGGATTATTATTTTTTAGAAGTAGGTACTTACCCTCTGCTATTACAATAATTTGAAATGTGTAGGTGTTCAAGGAATAAATCAGCTCTCTACTAATTTAATTGGCATCTAATAGTAAAACACTGAAGGTGCAACATAATATCAGGTCATGGAAAATAATTTGCAGAATTTTCACACACTTCTGTCACTTTTTACACTGGTCATACCCAACAGTTCACATTTTTATTCCTCCATAATACTCTAGACGGTTAGGAGGATAGGATATGTGATTTTTTATAAAAAAAGATCAATTTTTTCTTGAGAAAACAGCACTTTATTCGGGATAGGCCATTACATGATAAAAATTCAACCACGCCATAATGTGAACTGCGATATTAGCGTCGCATATGTACCCTTTATGATCTTTATACATCTAACCACGCAACTAATCAGTGTTGCCAGACATACCGCTTTCATGCTATTTATACCATTATTTTCCTTGTGTACCTGCACTTTTTTTAATTAATAAAACTATTAATTAAAAATTTCTACCATTTTACACCAAGATTAGCAAAAGTTGATAAAAAAAGTAAAATTTAGGTCGTCAGCCCCGACCTCGGTCAGTTCTTCCATTAAAAAAGAGTAAACTGAATTAAATTTTATACGGTGTACGTAGAATCTTTATAAATCGGAACCTCGCGTAAACAGCGCTAGTTGTGCAAGCCCAAATAATAATACTCTTTTGCTGTTTTCTGTTGTTTCTGTTGCGATGGTAAGACCCGTTTTTTCAATGTTCAGTTAGCTAAATTAACCATCAGTTAGGTCAATAGAAATTTTTTTGAAAAGCATCATGATTTATTTATAATGAAATTTATAACCTATGTGAAAATCTCACATATCTGGCAACACTACACCTCATGTAAAAACCAGTGTTATTGTAGTTCGCGTACCTGTTTGCATTAGAATTTACAAAAATGTGTTTAATACCGTTATTTATAGTTTCTTGTGATTAAATTTGTGATTCGAAGTTGTGAGTTATTATGTTACCGAAATTTATTATTTATAATTTGTTCCTTTGGTGGCACATTTTGTGTTAATTAGTGATTAACCATAACGACTAATTTTATTATTTTAATGGATATGTTAGGCATATTATTTTCAAGTAGATGAAAATGCTAGACAAGCAAAACGGGTATGAAATGCTATCCAAACGTCAAGCCCATGTGATATATTCATGTAGTAACTGTTGCGTTAGGTAAGTAAACAGATCTGCTTTTTTCGTTCTTTTAAAGTAAATGCGTCTTTTTAAAACGATTATTTTCAACTTTGATTCATTTTTAGCAATAAACCATTTTAAACTTAAACTATAAATTAGAGACAATAATAATAATTTAAAATACACAGAAAAAGTATTGCATATTTTTAATATTTTAAGGGTATCCTTTCCTAAGTAATTCGGCCTAAACAGGCGAATGGTGCTAACGCCGATTCTCCATCTCCAACGGTTTCCGAGATAAAGACGTCAATTCGGTGAAAATCTCGTAGAATTCCTGTAACTTGCCCATTATTCGTTTTTCAGAAAATCTTACTCGTCACAAAAGTTTCTAATTAATGCACTGAGTACATATCCATCTCTTAGTTTGATTCATGTTGAATAGACTGTGAAGAAATAGACAAAAAGTGCATTATTGGCTACAAATCGACTTTTACGTCTTCCCCCGTCCTATTTAGACCCTAAAATTTTATGAGGGGTATCCTTTCCCTACGTAATTCGAGCTAAAAAGGCGAATGGTGCTAACGCCGATTCTCCATCTCCAACGGTTTCCGAGATAAAGATGACAATTCGGAGAAAATCTCGTGGAATTCCTGTAACTTGCTTATTATTCGTTTTTCAGAAAACCTTTCTCGTGACAAAAGTTTCTAATTAATGCATTGAGTAAAGATCCATCACTTAGTTTGATTCGTGATGAATAGACTGTGAAGAAATAGACAAGAAGCGCATTATTGGCCACAAATCGACTTTTACGTGAAACTCTCGTGGAATTCCTGTAACTTGCTTATTATTCGTTTTTCAG